>KZ806888.1:1210140-1237536 GCA_000696205.2 Oncopeltus fasciatus
CACTGGCATTTTTCTCCCCCTCTCATTCCCTCCTTGACTCCCTGCCTAGTCTCCTTCTTACCCTAGGATAAAGAGAAGATGGATGCCAGATAGTCTATCGCGTCTATTACGTCTTGCGATAGACGAGCAAGGACAACAATGTACCCCATCAAAAATTACAGTGTATAAAAAAATGTACAGAGTAATTTTTTTTAAATAAAGAGTTATATATATATATAATTATATAACACAATTGCCTTCCAATCGATTTATCATATTGACCTTCAATCCAAAATAAAACGAAGAAAAGTCAAATCTATTCCTCGCATGGGGATCGACTCCAGCGCTGCAGACGGCAATGTCAGTCGACAGTACGGAATGATCAGCCTCAGGATGGGAGTCTATTCGTCCTTCTCATGCTATCCTTCCAATGCAGCAAGATTTCCTTCTTCTTCTTCCTCCGTCTCCATCGTGCTAAGCGTGGAGATTCGGCCAATGTTCCAAACGAGTGGCTTCTCATTTCTGCGGTCCCGACCCCCCTGCCCATGTAAACGTAAGTCTGGGCCTGCCTAGTGGTCTCTGTCCCCCCGGCCTTGCCTACATCACCCATCCGGCATATCTTGGCATCTATTACTCCAACCAGTGTTTTCACTTTGACATCATAGCTAGGAACAAGTAAGCGCTAACATTCCAATACAGGAAAGGTTGAATCAAATAAGAGTTTGCTGAATTATTATTTTGTTGGTCCTATCTGTTGTGACTTATGTCCTCCAACCTCCCTTGTCCCTGCTGACAAAGCAGTGTAATTGGTTACTCTTGAGTAAAACTGTCATTTCAAGCCTCACAAACATGTCGTCTTAGAGAAAACGTGAATTGCGAAAAAGAAACACGAATACGTTTGCAATTGGGACAGGAATATTTGTTCATTGATATTTCTTGACTAGAGCAATCAACATTCAGTGATCGGGCAGCTAACTGAAAATTCTAGCACACTTCAAAATTAGGTAGGACACCACAACCACTATTTGACCAAAATGTGCAAAGGTAAGGATATATTCATAAAAAATTAGGTACGCTTTGAAATTTGTATACAGTGACAAGTCGGGATTAGTGAATTATACAAACGCTTAGGAATGGGGAAAAAAAAAGGAATTTATATAAATAATTTAATAAGAGTAAAAAAAACTAAGAGGCTTTAAATAAACATGCTCAAAAGTATTTTCAGGAAGTTAAAAAGACAATGTAACTAATTTAAAACTCTTGCAGACGAGATCTAACTAAAAAGTAAGGTCGATTTTTAGGTTTATTTATCTTAAAGAATAAATATTTTCAGAAAATTAAGATTTTTATTTAACTAAGTCCACTGAAAATTCTCTAAAATGTCACTTTAAATAATAATATTAGTTGTAGCATACAATCCCACGTTGAATATGATACTAAAAAAAATGCAAAGGGAGGCAGAAAAAAATCTTGCTACCTCAGCCTGGACTCGAACCCGGGTTTTCTGCTTTCTGGGCAATTATGCTGATCACTGCAGCAGGAGACCCGGGTTCGAGTCCCGGCTGAAGTAGTGTGATTTTTTTCTGGCTCCCTTTGCATCTCTTGACTAAAATGTCACATTTATTCAAATTCCCCTGTTTTATTCCCACATGGTTTTCTCGCTCTCTTAAAAAACAGCCATGACTTTTATCAAGGAACTATCTATATTAAAATACTTCTGAAATAATTTCTTCCACATAACACTGGTTGTATTGGACAAAGCGAGGCAAAATAAAATATAAGAAAGAAAAATATTTCGGAAATAAATTACTTGTACGTAAAATATTCCGTCAGGCAGACATTCAGAAAGCTCTCGACCTAAGGAATTATCTCATTCATTCGTTCATTATTGAGCAAAATCGGACCAATAGAGGAGTTGAGGATTACCCGAAATCTCAAGTGTGATAAAAAAGAATAAAATTTCACATCGAGCGTAATATTTAGTTTAATATAAAGAAATTCCACACAAGTATGTTTACTGGTAAAATAAATTAGATAGCAAAATCGAACAATTAGAAATGGAGATTTATTTAAACCCTAATTTTAATTTAATGGTCGAGAACATACAATTAGTCTATCATACCGTCTATTATCCGTCTTCATTGGTTTCAAACCATTTGGTTTGCAGAAACCAATGAAGACGGATAATAGAAGGTATGATAGTTCTATATTTATTGGTAGTGATAATAACCCTTTAGATTATACAATTAGTCGTTTATTTGATGTTGATTTTTATTTTGCAAAATTAGGCGTGTCGTTTTTACATGAAAAATTAAGGCTTAATTAGTAATTGAACAAAATCTGACCAATGAAATGAAAAGTTCGAATACAAATACTTATCAACTACGTTGCAAAAGAATTTGCTTATTTTACGCAGCTCTGCGTAACGTATTTCTCGTTGTTTGATATATATATATACATATATGTGTGTGTGTGTATTAACTTTTTGTAATAATTTGATAATGATAACAACTAAATTTGGTCTCCCAAATTTCCGCCTTTAACAATCCGATTTCAGCCAAAAATTAATTCATTTAACAGTTTTCAATAGAAAACAAAATTAGCGAATTACCTATGTTATCTTATTATATTATTAGCACAAAATACGAGGGCCCGCCTGAACCTCCAAGTTAAAATATTAAATTATTTCCTTGGTAAGTTCTTCGAAAAATAATTATAGAATACTATTGAATTTCAAAATCATTTCATAATTCTTACTGTATAACATTTTTTTCATCAATTTTGGCTCTTCCTCGACCGATTTAAACTAAAAGCTAATTATTGAAATATAGTTTCTAAATAACTAGCATATTTAAAAGTGAGTAGGTGTTACCATTTTTAAGTCTATTCATTAGCAGTTCTTTTTTCGTACAAATATTGCAGATTATGAACAAAGGAAATTACATTTTACAACTGTTCGATTTCTAATTTGTCGTACCTGTAACAATAGTAATGAATATAGTACCAACCTAACAGGTTGAATATAGTTATCTGTGATATAAACTTGATAACCTAAAAGAATAATAAATATTATTACAAAGAGGTCATTTACAACTCTAGCTTCTAACGAGTTCGTCCAACGGTTCGAAAGAAGGAACAATATAGAATTTGAGTGCGTACACGAATATATATAAATATACATATATTTGATGTCAGGTTTGCACCATTAAGTTTTGCTGAGAACGAAATGGTTGTCAGACGGAGTGAGTTCCCGGCTACATCTCGCACTATATATAAAGACTCAACAATGGTTTATATTAAGTTTTGATTGATGACCTTTTATTTTTTATGACTTTTCTGGTATAACCATTATTCCCCCGCTGTTTAAGTTGTGATATTTCAGGGTAAAACTGGCCAAGTGATTATCACCAGCAAACTCTCCTAGTTTTGCTGAGAACGAAACAAGATCCGGGCTACGCGGTAAATACATAAAAACTCTGGCAAGTTCTCTCAACACACTTCAGAGTACGTGGTGTACTGCGCTTGTGGTCTTGTAAAACAGCAACACATTTCCCATAAATTCCGTCCGTTTTCCCTGAATCGCCTACTTCAATTGGTTCGAGCAGCTCACGATGAATGATTCCTTTCCATCAAACTTGGACAGATTTCATCGCTCAGCAACTAAAAAACCTACCATATAACAGTTTGAACCATTACATAAAACTGGATATTGAAGGTAAGTTCAGCATCGAGGAAAATAAGTGAATGGATCTAATTTCAATGGAATGAGTCATTTTTGAAAGGATGTCTTGTCAAAGTAGATTCACGAACATTGGTGGAGGCAACCAGGCTTGAAGGAACCATTTCACGAAGGAATGGTAACAATCGCTAAAATACACACACATATATATGTGTGTGTGTGTGTGTGTGTGTATAGTAAATAAGAATAGATAGGATAAAAAGAGTAGTGAACACACAAAAAGGAACTCCTTACTGACGAAAGACGAGAAATCTACTTGTTATTTTACTGTATTTTGAAAATTTTACTCTTTGTTTTTTTTTTCTTTTTGGGTGTTCACTACACTCATTATCCTACCTGTTCTTATTTACTATACATATTTTAGCCGTGAGTGTAATTGAATACACGTTACTTATGTGTTATAAATCATTATCAGAAAATCACTATCCATAAAAAAATATAAAACCGCCATACATAATACCAATAAACACAACATGTAGATTTAAATATATCATAATACAAAATGAAAATTTTTCAGTTTTTTCAGCATTTATTATATTCCAAATTATTTTGTTCATTATATGTTTAAAAAAATGTAATTTTCCATTAACATAATGCTATTTTTAAAAACCATTTTGTACATGGATTACTACTTATTATGGGAAATAAAAATCTGACATATTTTTCACCTTATAGAGAGCTTGTAATTTTTCTTAAGCACGGTTTTTCTAAGGTTTTTTTAATGGGGGGGAAGGGGGGGCAATAATCTGTTGATATCATAAACAGTTCTTTCTCAAATACTTTTTTTTTTTTCTACTTGACATTCTATTATCTTTTAACTCTTTCCAAGTTTCTTTTGTAAATTATTCTTTCAATATTTTAAATCCTCTTTTTTATTAACTGCCATTACTTTTTTTTTTTTTTGTCTTATTTTCTAAAACCAAATTAGCAATTTTAAAATGCTTCAATGGCTAGATGGTGAGAATGAAAAGAAGATACTTTTTTATTCAATCTCTACTAGCACATACACAATAGACTAGTGGTAAACCATTTTCTTTAATTATTAGAGTTAGTTCAGTTAATAATAACTATTAAATTGTATCATTAACAAATACATTAAAATATTAAGTTCAAATACATCATACATTTATCCTTCCTAAAACACAACTTTTGAATGAGGTAGAGCATTACCTATTTTTATAAATAGAATATTCTCGGTACTTTTCAATTGCTTCATGGTAGGCATACACTAAATAAGTGTTACAAAAGGTAAATAAATTAACATCACCCATTGGAATAAAACTAAATTACTCTTACCCTTATAGTTAAATAACATTATAAGAAGTATATAAATTGTATTTACTATTAGGATTCTTCAGAGATATTTGTATAAATGCAATGTAATGTTATACTGATGACATAATAAATAACAAATTTATATACATATATTCACAAGATAAACAAAAGTCGTATCTGTTATATAATTGATAAAAATTACTTCTATTTAGTACTAATAACAACTCAGAAAAATAAGATTAAGACATTTATTTCTTATGCAGTTTGTTATTTATTATGTCATCAGTATAACATTACATTGCATTTATACAAATATCTCTGAAGAATCCTAATAGTAAATACAACTTATTTGTTTTATATATATATATATAATGCCCAGAATCTATCATTAAAGAATTTTTTTTTCAGATACAGATTACTTGAAATAAGTAATGCATTTAATCCTTAAGCAACATCTGCTAAAAGACACCCATGCATATGAAAAGGAAGGAAATGAATATCTTTGTTTTCCAAACCGTGACAGTCTAGATTTGTTTTTCTGTTTATCAACTGTAATTTTTTTTATGAACAGACCTTTTATTTATAGGTAGGGTACTTCCTTAGGTTTTCCCTCACAAGCCAGAGTTCTATGAGATTAATATTAGTTCCTCAGCCTAATTTTCTATTAAAAATAAATGAATAAATAAAATAGAGAATGAGAAAAATTTTCCTTCTCATACCACCATATTAATGACCTACCAGTTTGTGTTACTCAGTTCGCAGTATTAAAGTTTTTATTATACAGACCAATTTTAAATTTTAGTTTTACTTCTTATACCAGGGAATAAAAGTAATCCTAATTTTTCTGTTATAATCAATATTAAAGGAAGATTTTAAATATGAGAGTATTCATTTGAACATGAGCAGTCTCCCTAAAAATTTGGAATAATTGTAACTTCCTCCTTTTATTACTCACTCTCACTCACTCACTCTCTCTCTCTCTCTCTCACTCTCTCTTACTCTTAGTAACATCTCACCACCCGACCGATTTCAGCTATTGCGGAAAGAAGCTTGAGTACCGAANAATTAATATAGTACCTTTTTTAAAATGAGAATATAATAAAAAATAATTTAGAAAACAGTACACAAATTATAACACAGACCAATAATTGCACTTACCAAAAAGCTTCTACAAGAAGCAACTAAAAAGATTCCCTTATGAAGATAACAGTAATATTCTTGTGCTATCAGGAGATAGTATTCTAACTCAAGTTTGTAGAATTATGATACACTTTGATTAGGTAATTTTGTTATACTAACTATTGTTGGATTCAGGAGAAGAGCAGATGTCCCTGATAAATCAACAAAATCTAATTTGTGAATGTTTATCAAGTTATATTTAATGTCTAGTTTTTGTAGCAAAAATATAAAATAACTTCCTAAACTTCTACTTAGTACTGATTTTAGATAAAATTACTAAGTACAGGTAGTTTTTCAAAATAAATTTGAAATAAAAATATATATGCAAAATTTACAAATATAGTTAAGGAAACTAATTAAAAACATACTGCCAGACCTATCAGGAGAATGAAATTGGAATTTAATTTAAAGTCTGAGATGTTATTATTTCTTAGAAGACAGATTGTAGTACTCGGTATTAAATTAAAAAAGTATGTTCAACAATCAGATAACTAGTTTAAAACAAATTAAATAACATAAAGCTGAATATTTAATATTATACTATTTAGAAAAGACGAAAAAAAAAAAAAGGGTAGAACAAACTAACATCATAAAATTGAATTAACTCCGCCTTACACTCTCATAATAATTATAATAACAATTATTATTTATGGAAGAAAATTACAATAATTCTCCAGGTGTAGGTAGTTATTCAAATAGAAACAAATGTAAAAAAGTTATCATTAAACATTTTAAAAAATTCATAAAAACAAGGCTTGAAACAAAAAATCAGTTCTAAAACCACAGAATATACTTTAAAAATAAAAAGCTCATGCACACTCATTTAAGATATTGAGGGACAGCACAAAACTAAGAAATATAAATTCATTCTTTTAGAAATAGCTTTGTAGATGACAAAAAGTGTTATATCTTAGGGTTTTATCTTTTTTCAAAGTCCTCTACTATCATATAATTTTATTATTACATTACATGCCAAGTTAGGATTTTTTCTATGTAATCAATGATTCAGTAGTTTATTAATATTATTTTTTTTTTACTAAAAACCATACTTCACTTCAATATTGTGAAGCAAAAAAGAAAGTTATTCATTTTACTATAAAAACTATATTCCTCAATTTTATCGAAAAAATATCGGTTTTGAAATTAATTATGTAATAATACATGTAATTAAAGAAAGATAAAATGTTATATCTAACCTGTAATCTACAAATTATTATATGTCTTCTTTTAGAGACGAAAAACTCAAAAGTATTTAGAGAAATAATTTTTCAACGGTTTGCGGATCGAATTTCACTTAATAGAATACCTTATACCTCAATACCTCCAAATAGAAATATCACTCTTCACTATAAATAAGAAAACACAAGTTTTAGGGTAACGCTAACAGACTGTCATGGCATCCCCTATCGCTGTCATATTCCTCTTGTAATCTTTATTATTAAAATATAAGGTAGAGGCCATTACCCAGAAATTTAAAATTTTGGTCAAACTTCGGAGGCTGCTGTGCAAAAATTGGTTCCCATTTGAGATAGCAATTTTAGCGAAAGTTTAAAAGCGATATAACCTCATTTTGTCCTTGACTCTGTGCTAATTTGTGGTCCCGTGACTCGACTTTCGAAACATTTCTGCGAATCATCACCGATCCTAGTTGGGAGATGTTAAGAAATTCGTAAAATATGGTCCGTTCAAAATTATATACGTATCTGTATGCTATCAAGCGTGCGTTATTTGTAATATAATGAAACCAAATGCGGTATTTAAGTTTCTTTTTTCAAACCGTTAGATGAGTTCGTTAATTGAACCGCTGAAATCGGTCGAGTAAAAGGGTTTAAAAAAAATCCTTAATTTAAAATCTTAATATCTTCATTATGTTTTGCGTTAAGAAAAAAATGTGTTTAACAAAATAGAAGCGAAATTTAATTTTATAACATTTATTTTCATTAATTTTTTTCCGCATATTAAGTTAAACATCTGAGAATATAAATATAAATTTAGTTGTGGTTTATTATCCCACGTAAATTTTTAAACAATTAATGAGAGGGAATAGAATAAAAAAATCTATCTGTCCCAGCCAGGACTCGAAACTGGATCTCTTGCTTGCCGGGCCGGAATGTTTCCATTACACCACCGTGACGAGCTAGATAACTTATTAAATTCCCACTATACTAGCATGAGCCTAACCCACGAGAAAGACGAATAAATCGTATAGATATATTATCCTACGTAAATTTTAAACAGTTAATGAGAGGGAATAGAATAAAAAATCTATCTGTCCCAGCCTTTAATGAAAATTAAAAAAGTAAATAACGAGAGTCGATAAATAGCTAGACAACGTCAGCTCCTGTTTTCGTCTTTCTCGTGGGTTAGGCTCATGCTAGTATAGTGGGAATTTAATAAGTTATCTAGCTCGTCCCGGGGGTGTAATGGAAACATACCGGACCGGAAAGCAGGAGATTCAAGTTCGAATCCTGGCTGGGACAGATAGATTTTTTATTCTATTCCCTCTCATTAATTGTTTAAAAATTAAAATGNAAATATATCTTATAGAAAAAATAATGCCATATTGTTGTCTTTTTCCTGAATATCATAAACCTCTGAAATAAAATTTGAAAGTTTTTAAATAAGTGAAAATATGCTTTAAATATATGAAATACCACCTAGCAAAAAACTCATAGGAATCTAGAAAAACAATATTTTTCAAAATGTAATTAAATTTATTGCTTAATTGAAAGATTTTCTTTGAGAGGGGTTCCAGTAAAAACTTTATAAAATAAATTAATATTTATGTTAAACATTGTAGAGTCTAGTCCCGGCCAGTGAACACCACGTTTGTATAGCTCCCTGTTATCAAATACTATTTATATGTTGTAGGCAGTGTTATGCCCTGAAAACTAATATACAACGAACCCTGATTACGGCTAATATATTCATATTTTTAAAAATAAAATATCGGATTGTACAGGTGAGTCCCGGTCAGTGAACACCACGTTTGTGTAGCTTCCTGTTATCAAATACTATTTATAGGTTGTAGGCAGTGTTACGCCCTGAAAATTAATACACAACGAGAACTAAGTGCGCTTAACAAGTGTGTGAAGTTTGGAAGAGTTACGTCTCCGACATCACCCACAATTCAGTGAGTAAAGACAAACGTTTTATTCAATAGCCAGCCCCAAGCGGGCAGGCAGGGCTCAGACTTGTATGTCTTCGAGCCCGAATCTGCCCGGTTCGAGGCTCGGAGTTTTTTTTATTGCCTTATGATGGGAGGTAACTACTACCATCAAGTTATATCCATCGGAGGTAAAGGCAAGCGACCCATGACACCTCCAAAGGACAAGAGGAGACACCGGTCAGCGACCAGAACATCCACCGAGCGAAACAACGCAATGTCAACACGCCCCAGCGGTGGAGGGATGGGAGGTTACGCCCTGTGAAGTACCTCCCATCCCTCCACCAGCGCACTCCCGCAATCCGATTGCGGAGGAGCATCGATACGGAAGAGCGCACATCGTCAAGATTTGCCACAAACAACCCTTTCCAAGTTCTTCGGGACGAGGAAGGCGAAAACATGGAGTCCAAACCAACCGTCCCCCGAGTCTCTTCTGAGTCCCAAAACCACTCCCAGATTTGCTTAAAACGCTCATCATAGTGAAACGCCACTCAAAAGCATTGTTCCAAAAATATAGATACTCCTCAGACCGCAAAGACTTTAACCATCTTTCCAGACTCGTAAAACAAAAATTAGATGCTTTACGAAATGAGGCCTTTAATGTCTACCCTCTCAGCAGGAGACAAATCCCTTTGGATTGCTAATCGCAGGATCCATAAGAGCTTCTACTTCCTTGCATCGAGGAGATGGTTTCTAGGCCTCTTCTGACAAAGACAAGGCCGAAATGTTTGCCCTGCACCTCAAGCAAACATTTACTCCTCATACAGATCCCTTAGACCTGTCCAATGCCGTGGAGACTGAGGAGTTTCTGGACATACCATTACCTATGTCCTTGCCACTCAAGGCAGTAACACCTTCCGAGGTCAAGTATATAATCTCTCATCTGCCTAAGCGCAAGTCACCCGGATTTGATTTAATCACCGGCCAAATTCTCCGTAATCTTCCCAAGAAGGCAATTGTATTCTTGACCTACATTTATAATTTCATATTCAGAACTACCCACTTCCCTCTCCTCTGGAAATATTCTGATATAATACTATTTCCAAAACCTGGAAAATCACCACACAGTCCCTCATCCTATCGTCCTATAAGTTTCCTTCCTACACTTTCAAAGGTTTTCGAAAAAAAATACTGTTAAATGAATGATGCCTTCTATTGAACCCTTCAATATTCTCTCAATTCGTCAGTTTGGCTTCAGAAGTAAGCATTCTACTGTCTAGCAAGTGTTTCTCGTCGTAGTCTACATCTCCTCTTCCCTTGAGCGCAAAGAGTACTATCCAGGAGCTTTTTTGGATGTTTCCCAAGCTTTTGATAGAGCCTGGCACAGTGATCTTCTATTTTAACAGAAATCCATACTTCCTAGTAAAACTTACCTTATCCTTAAGTCTTATTTATCCAACCGTTTCTCAAGGGTTCAGCAAGGATTAGATTACTCCGATTTCTACCAAGTGGAACAGGGAGTTCCTGAAGGTAATGTGCCTGGACCTATCCTATTTATCCCTATCCATCCAAGTACCCATTCAGCTCTATTTGCGGACGACAAAGCTATCCTATCCTCCCACCCCGATCCTAAAACTGCTTCTAAAACCTACAAGATCACCTCGAAAAAATCAAACAAGGTGTGGAAAATTGAGAATAAAAATCAATGAAGCGAAATGCGCTCAAGTTAATTTTCAACTGCGGAAAAATCCTTCTCTGAAATTGTGAAATTTAACAATAAGCCTTTACCATCGTTCGTTACCTTGGGTTCCATCTTGCCTCACGACTTACTAGGGGCGAACATACTAAAATTAAAAGACAAGAACTCAATCCGCAATATGGACTTCAATACAGACTCATGAATAAGAACTCCAATCTTACGTTACAAACTGACGTTCTATAAAACCTTATTACGGCCAATCTGGGCCTAATAACTAAAGCCTTCCAACATCCAAAGAATCCAGTCCTTTCAATACAAAACCCTCAGAATATTTTCCATTTACGCTACCAGGACAAGCCTGGTAAGTTATTAAATTCCCCGCACTAGTGTCGAGAGTCTAACCTCCGAGGCAGACTAATATATCGTCTTATGCTCGAAGAAGCTGACATTGTCAAGCTGTTTAAATGACTCTCGTTATTTAATTTTAAATTTGTTAAAATTTATGTGGGATTAAATACCACAAAAAATTTATAAAATTAAAAATTTAAAAGTAAATAACGAGAGTTTATTTCGAGTCCTGGCTGGGACAGTTAGATTTTTTATTCTGTCCCCTTGCACTAAAAATTGTTAAAACATGTTATTTAACTATTGTAACAAGGATGTTAGCTTCGCAAATGAAAAACCCCAGATTTTCCTCGAAAAATGTGGCAGGCGGTTAGAAAATGCGTAGATTAATCATCATTTTTTGTGTAGATTGTTTTTTTTTATATAGATACATATTTTCTCAAATAGTACGATAATATGAAGTATCTAATAATATTCCTGTTATTACTTATCTATGCTTCGTGACATATATATTTACTTTAGTAGTTATATCTAGTAATTTTGAAAGCATTTTATTGCGTAATAATTGTATATAGTAACCTAACAAACTATTGCTTAACATCACACTTTTATTTACTGTAAGAGGTTTGGTGTGGTTAAGTAAGCGATCTTTTAGTATATATATATATATATATACGTATCCTCAGATCTCTTCAGGAAAGATTGGAAATATGTCTGCCCCTCCAAGAGTGCGCCACCCTCGGCTGTATATACAGCTGTTCACACCAGCGCCATCTGTAAACAGATGTGTTCCCGGTGTTTCAAGTGCCAATGGGCCCGTGTCCATTTTTGTACTTATTTTGATTTGGGTGTTGGATTTTGTCTGTCATTTAAAAAGGTTACTTCTGACTGAAAGTATGTTTTCAAAAATAGACCTCAATGCCATTTATCCACAGCATTCTTTTTTCGCCTTCCCTGTTACTAATTCATGCTGACATGCAAATTAACAGTATGATAGTATATTTTGGATGTTCAGCCATCCATCGTGTTGTTTTCTTTTTGACATTTAAATGAAGAACTGTCAAACCTAAGGACGACATTTGTATTGCTGTCACTGAAATCCTGAATTTATTCTAGCTGCTACCGAACATTTTTTGAACCAAATCTTTCTGATTACGTTTTAACTTTTTAGATGGATGTATTGTGGTCATCGTTGAATTTATAAAACATAATATCAAGCTCTATATAGACGGTAAGAATATCAGCCTTAAAGTAACTTAATATCTAATTCATTCATTTTCGAAATTTACTGGACATATTTAACAAATAAAAACATAATATTCGAAGTGCACTTATCTCAAACAGAGCATATCATTATCATTATGTTGTTATTATTTTATTATATAGTTTTTTTTTTGATCCTTTTAAGTCATGAATAAATAGGAGCTACCAATAGTGAGGTATATCTACTACCAATTTAGTACTAAATCACTATAAGGTTAGGATATATCATAACATATCCCTTAAAAATAACAAAAAATGGAGTTTGTTAGATGATTTTTGTTGGTGTTCGGTCAAGGTAGATCGAAGACAAAAAAAAAAAAAAATAGAAATTAAAAAAAAGAGTGTACTGAACCCCAACAAAAATCATCCAATAATAATACCTATGGTCAAAAATGGAGTTTATTTCTACTAGTGTAAAGGAAAATGTAAATAATTAGGTCTTAAAGTACACACTTAATCTGATAAAAGAAAGATTTTGGGAGTTACATTGTATAATTGAAAAATTAAGAATGGGGTTTATCTGAATTTACATTTTTTTAATAAATGTTCTAGCAGCCATAGTTATTTATTTTTCATAGTTTAAATTAGCAGGCAACATTTTAATAAAAAAAAAACTTTAAAAAAGTCATACAAATGAGTAAAGTTGGTCAAAAGAGATAGGAGATTTATGAGCACTCTAATAATAGATTAATATTGCTTGTGTACTATAGAATCCTTGCAACAAATTTAATATTTAAATGATTTGGATTTTTGTTTTGTTTTGGATTGAATAATCTATTACCTTGGGACATTTTTGGAACTATAGTGACCATAATTTTCATTACAAATTTTAAAATGATTATTTCAATATATGAGTATATACAATATATATATGTCCATTATATATACAAGATCACCTCNNTATATATATATATAAACTGTATAATTACACACACAAACAAATGATATAATTGGTTGATCAGGAGTGGGTTCTGTCTGTAACCCAAAATTTGAATGAAAGTTCTAGGTTTTAGCATTTCTATTACTGGACCTCATTGAATTCCATTATATGATTTTTTTTTTTTTTTTAAGTTCGTGGGTTATTTTAAAAATCTAAACATTAGAAGTGGGCTTTGTTATGTGGAAATAATTTTAAAAAAAGCCATGAAATGGACATTTTTAGGGTTTTTCCGATTTGAGATATGTTGCTTTATTCTTTTTTTTAATTTAAAGATTTTACCTTACATAGCATTTATCAATGCAATGCTTACAGTTAATGACTATTGAATATTTTTTTAATACTGAGAATAATAATTTAAAAAAAATATTTGTCATATATTATTATAACACAGATTTTGCTTCTCTAAAAATTTTGCAGGCCAAAAGGCTGATCATTCTGGTGAATATTGTAGATTGGTAAATTTCTTAAACTGCTAAAATACTTATTAATTTTGTTCCATCTCATAGCCTTATAGAAAACACATTATTGCCTGGGAAAAGGATCTAGATATTATTACAAGGTCTTTGGCGGAAGTGAAGCATAGAGTTGCAGCGGGAAACAGATACTACTTTATAATCATATAAAAATTAAGCTCCTTACTAGGCAAACAAATTACAGACGATATAAAACACTTATAAGGCCAGTGCTCACTTATGTATCGCAAACATGGACTCTATTTAAGGCCTTTGGGAAAGATTTCCAAATGTTCTAGCGGAAGATCCTGAACAGAATATTTGGCACTGCTTAAGATGCAGACTTGTGGAAGAGGAAGAAAAATTATGATCTTTACAGTTTATATGCTGAGTGAACCTTAATTTTATTCAGAAAGTTTTGGAATATATGGAAGAGAATGTTTGGAAATTCCAAACTTTAGTTGGAATCTTAGTATAAATGGATTAGCATAGCATACTTAGTATAAATGCATTAAAGACAAACAATGAAGACTGGGTGCGTCTCTAAGCCAAGTTTCTTGATGCCCTTGTACAGTGACTCAACATGGGCTGTGAAAAACATGTCATGTTCAATCTAAAGTCACGTACACAACTGAAGCAATTGGTCATCAACTTGCTGCTTCTTCTTATGTGAAAGTTATAACATTGCTATTGCTGCTATAAGGTTCCATTCTGTTGGCCTATCTTTCACTCTGTTTAAAATGGCCTGGAATCTCTAACAATCATCTTCAGCTATTATCTATGGGTTGAGCATCATCGGCAAACCAAAAGAAGGAATAATGGAGAGTTTTTGACTGTGGAGAATATTAGCAGACAATTTGTTGGGGTTTAGTCAAGGTTGATAAAACAAAAACATCATTTGGACTTCACACAGTGGGTAACAGTTAAGCAGAGAGCTTCACTAACTGTCTTGATTTACTGTAGCATGAACCGGTAGTTTGGAATAAAGCACTTTATGCTTTATATCAGTTTATGATGGTTGGTAATCTGTAAGTTAGCTGAACCTTATAGTCTACCTTTGGTAGTTATGTCAAGGTAATTTGAAGCTTCTTTATTTTTTTTAAATTTTAGGAACGTGGATGTTAGGCATGCTGAACGAAAATTCTTTCTTGTTTGGAAAAACAAAACAAGTAGATTTTTTCATGATAATAGTCATTGACTAAGAGTTATTTTACAGATTGATTATATTATTAGTATTTTTTATCAAATACTTTTTATTTGACTTAAGATATGTAAAATATAATTTGCCAAATTTGTGCTTCATTTTTTTTTAAATATAAAGCTTGCATTTGGAATGTAATTTTAAAATATAACTAAGAGGACTGAGTGGCCTTCATCCTATTCACTTCCCCATCGTCTTAGAGCCTTATCATGATTTCCCTCTTGGCTTGTAAGATCTAATTAGTCATTTAGTCCTATTTGTGTCCAATTTTAATAAAATTAATTGATCAATGCATTCCTCACTCAGCTTCTGCATGCTTTTGTCTTTAATGGAGCATAAGCTTGATTGTATGAAGGTTCACATATCTAAATTTTGGTTTTTAAGAACTAGGTACTTCTTATTCTTACTAGAAAACTTTAATGAGTAGTTTAACACATACATTTTCATTATTGAACTCATTATTGATTTTAGGAAATGGCTCCTGTACAGAGACGGATATTTAGGACGAAGACTCCTTTCATCAGAAGAAGAATTACTCGAAGTTATGGATGCGGAGAAATGGATTTCTTACCTCAGCTTCCAGAAGAAGTGCAACTCATGATACTAAATTATGTTCCAGTAAAAGACCTAGGTAGATGTCTCTGTGTATCAAAAAAATGGTACGATATGGTCAATACTAACTCAGTGTGGAAGAGACAGTGTCTTGTTTATGGAATTTATCCTGATGAAGAAAAACAATTTGTCAGTAAGTACAAATCAATTAACTTGAATTTGATGTACCTGATTTGTCCATTGTATGCTAGAATTTTTCAGGTTTCTCTCAAATGAAAAGTCTGTCTCAGGATCAACCTAATCTAAGCAGATTTCCCATGTTTCATTAATGATGGATATAACTAAGAGTAAATGACAAAAATTCACTAGCCAGACACGACAGTGAACTTAAAAGGGCCACTAAAGTTTCCTGTTAACTGGCTGGGAAGGTAAGAATGGGGGAAGTGCTTACCCATCGTGGTTACATAAATTCTTTCCTTAATCAGCATTTTTTTCTAAAAGTGTTAAAGAACATAAAAATTAGAAAATGACAAGGAGAGGTTTGTCAGGAATTTGGTCCTTACTGGCAGACAATAGTAAATAATTCTGATGATAGCAGAAGACTATATGAAGAAATTCTTTTTTTTTAAAGCTTTTGATTGGTCTTATAATATCCAAAAATAAATGTATTAAAACTTTGATTTCAGCACATGGTGATTCCACTCTATGCAAGTGGGCTCAAATTTGGAAGAAATTTCGAAACAGCCCTTCATATGGGTGGAGAACTTGTTGCTGGAAGACAATGGAGCTCGATCGAGGTGGTATTTATATGAAGAATGCTTCTGATGGAAAATCTATTGTGTTTTGCACTGAATCTCGCTTGACTCTACGAAAAGCTTCTCAGCTTGGCAAAACAAAGTACAATATCAGGCTTCCTTTTCCTTCTGATGCATCCTCAAATGTGGCAGTTAACAATGAGTGAGTTTCTTATAGATTATTTTTAACAGTTGATTTGTTTTAGGGAAAAAATAAAATTTAAGAACTTTATTAAGTTTTTTATTGGAGGTATATTTTATAGCTTCTGTGATGAATAGCCAATTGAAATACAATAGTATTCTGAAATTTTATATACTTCCTCTTCATTTTTAGGAGTTATATTAACCTAGTAAATTTTTCTCACTAATTTATAATTTGGAAGATAAACCAAAAATAAATAAGGCCAAAATTAGAGAGCTAAAGAAAAATTATATCTGGCAACAGATGAATGGTATGTGATCTGTTTTTAGAATTTACTAACAGGTAGTCCTAATATGTGTACTGGTTTAGCAACTTATATTTAATGTACAAATCAAGATTTAGACATACTGTTAATTATATACATATCCTTTTAATAATTAACTTCCGACAAAACCACTTTAATATTATTAGCAGATTTATCGTTGGGAAATCAACCTTTTCCATTGGCACCATGGCTCAACTTTTGAAAAATTTCAACGGATCATTCTTACAATCACATATTAGAGAAGCTAAAAATATGGTCCGTTATTATTTACTTTTATGTTATTTATATATTTTATGTGTGTGTGTGTGTGTGTGTGTGTGTGTGTGTGTGTGTGTGTGTGTGTGTGTGTGTGTGTGTGTGTGTGCATGTGTTTGTAAGCTAATTTTGTAAAATTTTGAATGACTTCCTAAATAGCTGAAATTGATCAAGAGTCATGAGGTTTTAGAGGGACACAAACATTTAAAATCTTAATATCTTCATTATTAGCATTAATGAAAGAATGTATAGATCAAATTGCCTGTAAAATTTAAATTTACATTTTTATTATTTGAAATTTTCTAAAAAAAAAAAAAAAAAAAAAAAAAAAATGCACAAATGCACATTAAGAAAGATATTTAAAAATTATATTTTGAGGGTCGAGTAGGTCCTCTTATTTTTAAAACATTGAAACCGAATTTGGTATTTAGACTTTTCATTGCAAAACCTTGAAAGAATTAATTTTTATTTGAAAGTGGATGAAGAAAAGGAATGACCACTAAATTTTGCAGATCAAAATTTACAACCATATCTTTGTTGTCAACTGAGTTTGTAGAAGATCATAGCACCTAACAGGTGTAAATCTGCTTAGGCGATGCAAGTCCTGTGGGATAGGCTTTTAAAATATACCATTGTAATTTTTACACACATTGAATTATATTAAACTGATACCATCAGAAATTAATTAATCATTTATACTTTTATACATATTTGTCATCATAATCATAATAGTTGGTATTTTATGACCCATATAATTTTATATGTACATTTTTTGTAGGATAAGTTTTCGGTGTTTGTATTAGAAACTGTGCAAGCATACATAGAGAGATTGGGAGTGCTATGATGAATATTGTTTGGATGTATTATTGAAATAAATATTTGTCTGTAATAAATTAAATGTCTTAATTTTTATGTGTAAGTGTTAATATGTGTATATTTCTGTATATGCGTCAATAATATTTGAATGCTAATTGAAAAATAATATAGTAATCAAAAGAAGTAAACATGATAGTTGCCACTAAAACAATTTAAAAAAAAAACTTTTGCAGGTACATTGCTGTTGCTAAATGCAATATTTTGGTGATTTATAAATTGATGAAAAGCCGATACAAGTGCTTAATGTCTCTGTCTATTGATGATGATGTCATTACTAAGGCCTATTCTGCCATCACAACGTATGTCATTTATAGATACTATTTATGAATCAGAAAAATCAATATGTTTAATTTAAAAAAAATATAATGTATTTGATAATTAGGGAAATTAAATGTATATTTATTAATGCCTCCTTTTCCTCCTTTCTTTGAACAAATAAAAATAATTATTTAACGGTTTATTTATTTTTAAACAGTTTACTACTTGTAACACATAATTACTAAAATTTTTATGTCAAAATTGTATGGTAACTTTTATGTGCCGTATATTAATAATATATCTTCAAGTAATGACTAGGTATTCTACTTCTTAAAATTTTTTTTCAAAGTTTTTAATCATTCATGGGACAGGTTTGTATATAGCAGTATTTATCATTGATAGCTGCTTCAAGAGCCATTCCAGTTTGAAGTTAAATTTTCCTTGGATTGCCTTGAGTTCGGATTCCAGAGATTCTATTCGAGAGAAACGCTTTAGATCTGCAGAGTTAAATTGCAGCCAATTGTCACATCTAATGGCATGGGGATACTAGTATCTGTGAGCATTCTGCTCAAAGTTTTTACAATTTCCTTGGAATCAGAGGGATAATTCCTATTTCACATATCCAGTCTGCCTGACAATCGGTCTATGCAGACCTTATAATAAGTAGTGTCTGCTTGGAAAAAACCTTCAACATATCCACGAATGGCCTAGTGGGAAGAGATCATTGATGATCTGAATCTGGGAAGGTCTTAGTTCTTGACTCATTTGAAATTTTTCAATAAAAAATTAAATATCACTAGCTGTTGCTGGCTAATGAACTACCAGCTGTGCTAGTCGTGTTGTTTTTTGATCCCTTGTTGAGGAGCTTGCAACTTTTCCAATCTAGTTTTTTGAGATTTTTGTAAAATAACAATCTTGACATCTTTTTAAATAATTCTGTAATTATATTAGGATATAATTCAATTATTTTGTATTAAAGCAGTGGAAAATGTATCCATATAATAAAACTTAAGGGGACACTTGTGAGTGTGTGTGTGTAGTGTTAGAAATATTTTCTGCTCTCCTCATTTTGATCATTACAGTCTAAAGGTTTTTTAAATTTAGTTATTTTGCATAGATATGCTTTAAATTAAAAATATTTTAATTCCTGAATAAATGCTTTGTTTCAATTAAATGAGAGGAGAGGGTTTGAAAGAAATGAAGTGAAGGATGCAAGATTTTAATTACGAAGTTTTGAGTTAAAATCAAGGTTAGAATATTAAACAATCATTTTTTAAACTATTGTAAAATCAAGCTAATTATAGTTGTTGTCATCCTAAGGTATTTCTATTCAATTAAAATTTAGTGAATTTTTTCTTTGGGGAACTAATATTTCTTTAAGTATATGCTAAATGAGAATGTAACACATTGGCCTCTTTGGAGATTAATGCAATTTTTAATCCTGCTGATGATAATTCATCTGTGGGATTAAAACTAAGTAAAATTACTGGTTTCTCAGGGTTATTGCCATAGAACTAAGTATATACAATATGATTTTGCTATAAATGCTTATGGTATTGCTAAAAATCCTTAATTACAACAAAGCCTTTTGAAAATAACATACACTATAATTTAATTTGCTTATCTTTCATATTCCAGGTTTGTGAAAGCTCATTTCAGAGAAGCTTCCCCTAGTATTTGTATTCTTGCTTTTAACAAAGGTTGCCTGTGGATGCGGGAGCAGGGGGGATTTAGGACGTATGTAGTGAATATTATCAAAAACAAGATCTCAGCTGTAGAACCTCACTTTTACCGGTACATCACACAGTCTCATGTTGTAAGCTGGTCACGCAGAAAGCTACGTGTAGATAACTTTGTTGGGAGGAATGTTCTGAAGTTGTGCCGGGATATTAACAAAGCTCGTGCTAACAGTAATGTACTGGTCACATTTGGTTACAAGGCAGATCAGAACTATGAGCAGATCATGGAGACTTGGGAACTTAGTAGTGGTCGTCTTCTCCTCTGCCTTCCTCGGCCTAAGATAGCTTTCTTTGAAATACACCCCACATTAAACATTCTCTACCAAATTGAAACTGGCAGGAACTGCATTACAGCCATGTGTGCTGTCACCGGTAAGTCAATTTTTGTAAGTATGTATATAAAGGGGTGTACAAAAAAATGACTGCTTTCTCCAATTGAAGGTTTCAAAGGACTTTAAATTTTTAGCAAGTTTTAATCCTATATATTACTTACCAATACTTAATAATCCATTTAGGACATTCTCTAAGTTTGTTAAATTCCATTTAACTTTTCCTGAGGCTCAAAAAAGCCTCTGTTTAGTTATTTGTTTCAAAGAAGACACATGACTATGAAATTCTCATAATTTTAAGGCGTTACTATTAACGGCCCTTAATGAAATGAATATTGATGAAGTTTTGCAGGAAGCTGCTGCGTCAAAAGCATCCAAAAATACTCTGAACTTGCCAGGAAGTGTGGTGTGTTGTAAGATACTATTAGTTGCCATCTATTTCCCATGGAGAAGGTGAAACAGAGCAGTAGACTGGTCCCTCATGAACTTTTTTCTCAGCAATCAGCTTAGAATTTAGAAACTTGTGAAAATTGATTGAAAAACCCTTTTAATATGATATTTTACTGGAAGATTATCACCTGTGGTAAAAAGTGGATTGAGAAATTGGCTAGCAGATGGTTAACTATAATATATAACAGTGGAGTTTATTTTGAGTATTAATTGATTTGATATCAAATATGTAATAATAAAAACATTTGATTGAAAAACAGTCAATTTTTTATGCACCCCTTATATCCCCCTTCATTCATAGACAATTTTTTATTATCATTGCATAAAATTTTACAAATTAACATGATCAAGAAAATTGATTATGTTAAAAAAAAGTGAAAAATCTATTCATTTTCTTTGCAAACCATTTTTCTTCTCAGCTATTATTTTATGAATTTTAATATAATCTTTTTTAAAAGTAATTTTCATCGAAGATCACAGTCTTCTAACTTAATAAGTGTCACAACTCAAAAATCCATATTTTCTTTTCTTTTTTTCTACCAAAATATCTAGTCATTATAACCATATTGACATGTCTCTCTCCCACCCTCCCTCCAAAACTATGGATTTCAAATTCATGGTGTTGAATTGTTTTACAAATGTTTAGTAACTTTATTACACTTGTTAAACTCAAGAGTAATTAAGTCGCTGTAACATTTAACTTAGCTGTAATCTAACTGTTTTCCCAGAGACTGTTTCACTTTAATTAAAGTTTATCTCCTTATTTCTTGTAGGGGTGGAGTATTGGAGTTCTACTGTACCACATATGGTTGACATATTCGACTGGTGCCTGCGGGTAGTATGCCAAAGATATTTAGTTATTTTTCAATTCAAGTCATGCTGTTCAAATCAACAAAGTGAGCTATATGTTTTTGATGTGGACAATGGCCAATACCTGTATAAGACTGACAGGCCGCCTGGCCATCTCGAGCATATCTCAGATAATCTGCTTATATCTAAGACTTCATGCAAGATTTATGTGAGGACCTACTTAAACTTTTAATCCTTATAAAGGTTTAATCTATAATTCCTTATGGATTACTTTGCTTTATATGAAGAGGTACTGTGATATTTGGAAATTTTATTTAATGAAATAATTTTCAAAAGATTATATTTTATTTTCATAGGATTATTTTTATTTTATTGCATACTTATTTTTGCATATGCATAAATGCATTAAATTTTGTTTTTATAAATTATATTTTGATTAATTTTACGTCATGTATTAGTTTCAAAATCTCATTTTCTTTGTATTCTCTTTTCTACATTAAAATCATATAGTTTTCTCTTTGGTTTGCTTTATACTATAGAAGTTTTTTTGAGTTGAAAGTTTTAAGTGGGATACAATTTTTTTACTTCAGTCTAGTGTCAAATAATTTTCCCTTGTTTATGCCTCATTCTTCATTCTAACTAAATCAAATCTATGACTCTGGACAGGCATATATTTTTCAATAAAAGCCTGTTCAGGGTGGGACTTCAATTTCCAACACCAGTATTGAGAGATCCAAACGTTCCTCTTGGATACCCATTTAAAAAAAAATTATTTCTTCTGTTTATTTTGAGAAAATACCTGTTTCCATTGTATAGTTTCATAGCATGTCCTATAAAGCATATTGTTTCTTAATGCATTTCCACATCAAATGAAGAACTAGGGTAATTTTTATTGTCTCAAATTAATTCAAAACATTAGGGAGACTATTTGTTTTTCTGCATTTTTTTGCAACAAAGATAATAATACCTTATCAGGAAATATGTCAAAAGTAAAAAACTTGTCTTAATAGAATACCCATGTTTATTTTTCATCAATCAACCATTATTTTCATCGAATCACACAATACATTCTAGTGCTGTAAAATTAAGCAGTAAGTGGAGCTTAACTTCTACTATATTGGGAATCATTAACTTAGCTAATATTATAGCTTGAATAAGCAATAGTTTTTACTAATATTTTATTCATATAATTGAGGAATAATTTATATTTCTTAATTGTCTTTTTTGCTTGTGAAAGGCTTATAGAAATATTATGTTGGAAAAAAAAAATGTCAAGTTGTATTTGTAGAAAATTTAAGAATAAATGCAAAAATCATTTCAATAGTGAGAAAGAATTTATAATTGAATAGTAATTGTCTTACAATGTTTACCTACCTGATTATAATTAAATATATGTCTTAAGAATAGATAAACTTAGTTGGTACTGTGTTATGTCTTACTTTTTTTTTTTGGCTGTTCTTCAGGCTGAGAAAGTGAACTATTTATTTATATTTAGTTAATTATCTATAACTCATATTCTCATACTCTTTTACTTTATAATAAACTTATTTTAATTTTGCTGGACTCTGTTTATTTATAAATTATTACTTTTAATAACAATAAATTATTACTTTTCACATTAATGGTTTATTCATTTATTTATTTATTTTTTAGAAATTAATATAAATTCAGTACTACTTTGTAATGAAATAAATTGAATGTAATTTTGTGTTGATACATTGAAAGTGAGATTTTTTATTGTGTATAATTATTTAAATTCATTCTCTTACAGTAATATTGGTTTTCAGTAATTTGCACGTTTTGTCTTCTTATTCTCTATAAATGACCATTTCATGATAAATTGGTGCAATAATTATTTGGAATCCTCTATTTGTTAAGAGTAATGTGGTCTAAGAAACCCCCCAAAAAACTTTCATTTAAATTTGCTTGTGATATCCTATTATATTTATACATATATTTTTTTTGTGTATGTTTATTCCCATTAGATAGCTTGTTAAAATTTCATTAATTGAAACTAATTAGGCTGAGAATTAGAATATACAAACATATGTGTGTTTAAGCAAAAGTTTTAGTTTTATTACAAGTTATATAAGACCAATGTAAGGCCTTGATGTCATGGCTTGGATGGATAACAACAATTGGTTGCGTAATTGTTTAAATAATTTAAATTTAACTTTTGGGTTTTTTTTCATTATGAGTTCAGTTTAAAAATAATTTTTCTTGTTGTAGGACTTGGTTTTATTTGTTATTTACACTAGAATAATAACAGCATACTTACTAGTCAAAAAAGCTTATAAAGATCGATCTCTACTGGCTTGTGTCATAAAAATCTATACATGTGTTCATATTCAGCAAAAAAATTTAAAAAAAAAACAAAAAAAAACAATACTGTACAACAAGTACAGTATTGTGATTTCATGGTTTTTTAAATTTGTTTTTTAATCAATTTCATTGAATGTTAATCTATTCTCCATAAGAGAAGCTAAAAATATAGTATCTTCAAAATGGTAATATTTATTGGTTGGCTTTAAGATCTGAGGAATCTTCAGATTTGTAATACTTCTGTGTGCTCAGAAATCTATACTTTCAGGCATCAGATTATCAGAATTTTCATGAAATAGGATAATTTTATCTGTTCTCCGCCCTTATTAACCTTGGAGGTGATTTTATGTAGAGGTTTACTTTAAATGAGTTACCACTGCCATGGGGGGGAAGTTAATCTTCTTCTTTTTTTTTTTAAATTCTGTATCATTGCATAATTCTTTTTTAATATAATGAAAGATATTTTAAGAGATTTTTTCTAATCCTATATAGGACTAGCTAAAAGTATGTTATAATTATATCTTAATGCTACTGTTAAGAGATATAAACTAATTTATAAATTTGTGTAAAATATAATTTTATAACATTTATATTATGAAAAATATTTATGAATTAACTTTGACAGTTGGGTGAGACCTCTTACTCTAAACATATTATTCCTGTATGCTTGGAAATGTGCTTGTTTTACAGTGCTCCTGCATGATAGACTTTTATTTTGTACATATTCAATAAACCTGCAAAGTTTGGGCCACAAATATTTGCAATATGTGATATAAAAACTTATTGTTTCTAATTTGGAAATCTATATAGTGATGATAAGACTATGAACAGCCTTAAGACTTTATTAGGAGAAAACAAGCTTTCTGTAGCAAATATGTGGTAAGAATTGATTTAGAAGGTTACTAGCAGAGGTGAAGATGTGGGTATACTGTCAAAAAAACAGCTGAAAAGGATTGTGGTCAGTGTGTTTGGCTCACATTCCGTAGCTGCTGGGTTTGAATACTGGCTCAAACCTTCCTTAACTGAGGGCGTTTCCCACCAGGGAGCATTAGGGTGCTAGGTTCTGATATGAAGTTAATCATTACAGCAATATTGCTCTGGTTTTGAAAAAGCAAATAGTCATGCGGCAGACATATATTTCTGAGATCTGGCTTGGCCCATCAGTGTACACAACAGGCGGTTATAAATCTTTCAGGTCTATAAAGCCAACTGAAAAATTGTTATGAAAAAATATGTAAAATTTCATTCTTTATATAAAATATATATATCGTGGGACTCCAATTTCCAACACCAGTATTGAGAGATCCAAACGTTCCTCTTGGATACCCATTTAAAAAAAAAATGATTTCTTCTGTTTATTTTGAGAAAATACCTGTTTCCATTGTATAGTTTCATAGCATGTCCTATAAAGCATATTGTTTCTTAATGCATTTCCACATCAAATGAAGAACTAGGGTAATTTTTATTGTCTCAAATTAATTCAAAACATTAGGGAGACTATTTGTTTTTCTGGATTTTTTTGCAACAAAGATAATAATACCTTATCAGGAAATATGTCAAAAGTAAAAAACTTGTCTTAATAGAATACCCATGTTTATTTTTCATCAATCAACCATTATTTTCATCGAATCACACAATACATTCTAGTGCTGTAAAATTAAGCAGTAAGTGGAGCTTAACTTCTACTATATTGGGAATCATTAACTTAGCTAATATTATAGCTTGAATAAGCAATAGTTTTTACTAATATTTTATTCATATAATTGAGGAATAATTTATATTTCTTAATTGTCTTTTTTGCTTGTGAAAGGCTTATAGAAATATTATGTTGGAAAGAAAAAAATGTCAAGTTGTATTTGTAGAAAATTTAAGAATAAGTGCAAAAATCATTTCAATAGTGAGAAAGAATTTATAATTGAATAGTAATTGTCTTACAATGTTTACCTACCTGATTATAATTAAATATATGTCTTAAGAATAGATAAACTTAGTTGGTACTGTGTTATGTCTTACTTTTTTTTTTGCTGTTCTTCAGGCTGAGAAAGTGAATTATTTATTTATATTTAGTTAATTATCTATAACTCATATTCTCATACTCTTTTACTTTATAATAAACTTCTTTTAATTTTTCTGGACTCTGTTTATTTATAAATTATTACTTTTAATAACAATAAATTATTACTTTTCANCATAGTGGAGTAGTCGTGTAATATTTTGCTTTTCAATTTTCCTGTTTAATGAATTTCAAAATGTTTAGTTCTGGCAAAATTTATATATTTGTTAAATCAGTTAAGTTGCTTCATTAATAATCAATTAATAATATTGTATACCTCAAACATGTTTTATTCTTATATTTTGTCTTTAATCACTGATAAGCTATTTAAGAGATAAGCTTTCTCCCTGAGTGAATATCTAAGTTTGTGTTGCTCCTCCCTCTTCCCTCTTCTCTTCTACAAACATAAGTTAAAACATTTGTAATAAAATAATGTTGTTGAGTACAAAAATTATTTGTTTAAATAAAAATGTGTGTGCTATTTCTTTGTTGCTTTTCTTTTCCACTTACCTTGAGATGTATATTATATTGTGTGAATTATTAAGAGCCTTATTATGAATATAATTTTGAGAAAGATCAACTTTCACTGTTTGGGAATTATTACATCAGTTTTTCTGATGTTCAGATATCATATCTGTTTTTCTGAATTTATTTCTAAACATAGTGGAATAAGTTTTAGTGCAAGGACAGTTAGATTTTTTAGTCTGTTCCCTTGCACAAAAAATTAGTAAAATTTATGTGGGATTAAATACCACAAAAAAAAATATTTATAGTGGAATAAGATCTTATGGAGTGATATATAAATTATTGCTGTAGAGGAGCTTCTTAATTATATAGTAATACATGTATTTCACTTTAAGGCTTTCCCTTAACATACCAGCTGATGTTAAATTGATTTTGAATTTAGTTCTTCAGATGTCCATAAATTTATTGCTAGAGAGAGACTATCGGAATAATATTTATATAAAATCTTTAGATATTAGGAGGCTGTTTGTTACCCATTCTGTTATTTATAGACTATTCTTAGAATCAAATTTAAGAATATTTGTTTGTAATTGATTGACAAAGACCCTGAAAGCTTGTTGGTACATATTAGTACTCAAAACTCTAATTTAGACAAGTTTAGTCCTGACTTTTCCAATTTATAAATTTGTCAACATAAAGTATATATTAGAGACGCCAGGGTAGCTCAGGGGGATCCATTTGGGTCTCTCAATCCTGGTGCTGAATGGCATGGCAACCTGTTGATAGTCCTTCCTCCATTACCCTAAGAGGTTGAGAGGGTGGTTAACATTAAAAAAAAAAATTATATA
>KZ806888.1:1279087-1315151 GCA_000696205.2 Oncopeltus fasciatus
TATAAACTGTATCAACAATTATGAAAAATCCATAATACATATTAAAAATTGCTAAGAACTTCCTTGCTAAAACATGCTTATTGGATAATTAATATGATCATTAAAATTTTGTATTCAATAGAGTCAGCTATACTTTTGAAGGAAACCAAGTAAGAGTACATCTAACATTTAATACATATGCATACAATAACATTTTCAAATTAATGAATCACAAATTCTCTGGTATTCTGGGTCAGAGAATCAAGTCAGAATGAAGTAATCAAGTGCTAAGTAAAATAAAAAAGTACATAAATCTAAGATTATAAAATATTCTTAAAAGTCTGTATCTAGTTTAGCATCATATGGTTAGGATAAGAAAATATTAAGCCCACATGTGAATCTGCAAAATAAAAATCTGCACATTGATTTGTAAAAAAATTTATTTTAGAAAAAGTCCTCATGTGGCTGAGCTTAGAAAATCAAAAATTGAAAAAATTTCAGCTATTTATGCTTTTTTTCTTCCTTTAGAAGTTTGTTAGTTATTCTATTGATACTACAATTACAGAGGAATATTTATAAATATTATAAACACAAATACACTCAGACAGGCATAGAGACCAACACACACTCAGACAGGCTGGCCAATTATTAAACAAATCAATGCAATTTTTCAAAACAACTTTTGAGATCGATTTTTTAATTTTGAAGTATTACTCAGAAACTGAACATTGACTATAAACTAGTTATAAACCATTTATATAAAACTGGATATCAATAGAAGCTAGATACTCAGATTCTACTTAAATTTTGATCAGATTCTACAAAAAAAAAAAAAAAAAAAAAATGGAAATTTATCACTGCTTAAAAAAATGAAATCTTACCATTTAAAAAAAAAAAAAATGTTTACAGGTAATGAAAAGTAAATCACATGTGAGAAAATGTAGGAGAACGTTCACGATCAAATTTATTTATTGGATTTATGCCCAGAAAGGTAATGCTGAGTTTTTGATGGGATTGGAAAGATGTTGTTTATCATGAGTTGAAAGATCCATGATAAACAATATCTTCCCAAACCAATAATTCAACACTCTTATGTGATTGAAGCGTGTGACGAAAGAAAAATGACCAACATTGATCTGTAGGCTAGGTGTTATTTTCCATTACAACAATGCTAGACCACACTACTTTAGTAACTTGGTAAAAATTGAGAGAGCTTTGCTAGGAAACTTAGATGCATCCACCATATAGCCCTGACTTCGCCCGCCCTGAGTAACATTTGTTTCACTTTCTGCAGAATTTTTTTTATGGTGTAAAGCTGGAATCAGAAAATGATTTATCAAATTTCTTGGCTAAATTTTTACTGAACTTATTCAGTTGTGAAATAATGGTTTAACCAGAAAAGTGGTTAAAAGGTCATTGATCAAAATGGTACATTTATCATTAATTATTATAGAATCACTCAAATTTGAGTTTTATGTAAAGTAAATTTGCTTTGAAGAAAAAATGAAATTACTTTTTCTCCAACTGTATATTTAATTTTCAACATCTTTAATATAGCAGATAAATGATGGAAATTTAAATTTTGTGAGTTTCTCCATTATTAAAAGCATTATGAAATCATGTATAAAGAATAAAATATGTCAAAAGTAATTTCTTTATAGTTTCTATAAAGATAATGTAAATAACTATGTATTATAATATATTNGGTTTTTTTTTTTAATTTTAAGAAATGGAGTTATTGTATAATCATGTGAAAATTTTTATTTCATTAATAATTATTCATGATAGTTAAAAAATAATATAATATTGCTTAAAACTTGATAGTACTTTTCAGTTTCAAGTTTATTATTTGCAGGCTATGGGTTAACAGAAACCTCACCAGCAGTGTGCATGATGGTCAAAAATGTGCAGAAGTACAGTTCCGTCGGCCAGCCTGTGCTCAACACGCAAGTGAAAGTTGCTGACTTGCAAACTGGACAGGCTGTTGGTCCTAATGAGGAAGGAGAAATTTGTGTCAAAGGACCTCAGGTTAGAGCCTAAAGTGTTAAACTAATCAGTTATAGTCAGGTGTTAAACATCTATTCAGTCCTATAAACTTCTCAATTTACTATTTTAACAATAGAAATTTTTATTGATAATGTATAATTTTTTTTTTTTAAATTACTTTGATATAGTTTTATTTACTAAGTTAATATTCAATATATTACGATTTATTTTGGTAAAATCTCATTACAAAAGGGTGCTCTTTTTCACCTTCCGCATGGGGAGTAGATGGGGACTAATAATATTTTTTTACCCACCACACTCCCTGGCAAGTTCGCGAGTACTTGTGGATGGTTTTGACTTAGCTTTCCGCAGAACCTCTTATATCCATTAATGGTTAACTGAAGCCTTTCTTCATTTCCAATACCATATCTGCACTGCTAAATTTTTCAAACCAATGATGCGCAGTGCGCTAGTCAAGAACACCTTCCCTTGATATTTTATAATTTCATGAGTTGCTTCAGTGACTGTGGAATTTTTTCTCTGTACTACATTAAAATTTTAGAGAATTTCTTAGAACACTGTCTTGTTTTCAAACAATTAATGAGGGGGAATAGAATAAAAAATCTATCTGTCCCAGCCAAGACTTGAATCTGGATCTCCTGCTTTCCGGGCCGGTATGTTTCCTTACACCACCGGGACGAGCCAGATAACATTAAATTCCTAACACTCTAGCAAGAACCTAACCCACGAGAAAGACGAATACATCATCTTATGCTCGAAGGAGCTGACATTGTCTAGCTATTTATCCATTCTTGTTATTTATTTTTTAATTTTCATTTATAAATATTAATTTAGTTGTGGTGTATCATCCCACATAAATTTTAAACAATTAATACGAGGGAATAGAATTTAAAAAAAATGTGGGATAATACACCACAACTAAATTAATATGTATTTATAAATGAAAATAAAAAATAAATAACAAGAGTCGATAAATAGCTAGACAATGTCAAGTCCTTCGAACATAAGACGATGTATTTGTCTTTCTCATGGGTTAGGCTCTCGCTAGTGTGTTGGGAATTAAATAAATTGTCTGGCTCATCCCGGTGTATTCTATTCCCTCTCATTAATTGTTTAAAATTTATGTGAGATAATAAACCACAACTAAATTAATATTTATGTCTTGTTTTTCTTTCAATGGGATTTAACAAGCTTAGGAAATGCTCTAAAGGAATTATTAAGTATTGGTAAGTTTTAAATAGGATTACATTTACTGTTCTCTGAATTCTTGAATTTGATAAAATGGTCATTTTTTTTTTATTAACTCCTTTAGAATATCTTCAAAATAATATTTTTTTAGAAATTCATATTTTAAATTATCCAATTTTTTAAAATTCATACTTTGGATTAAAATTTTGTAGTAATTTTAATTAAAGTTTTTTTTTTTTTTCAAAATAAACAAAATTTTTTGTTTATTAGACTACTGAAGTCAAGGCAATCAATTAAGTTTTAAGGAAAGAGTTCTCTCAAGGCTTACAGAGACAGCCATTCCTCTCAAAGAGTACTTAATAGTTTGTAATAATTGAGATTATTATTTTAGAATTTAACTTAATTTCCTTATTTTTTGAGACTGGATTGAACCCACTTAGTCCTTTGTTCCACAGGTAATGAAAGGCTATTTAAACAATGAGAAAGCTAATGCAGATTCTTTTGATAGTGAGGGCTGGTTCCATACTGGTGATATTGGGTACTATGATGATGATAAAGACTTCTACATCACAGATCGTCTCAAAGAATTAATAAAAGTTAAAGGCTTTCAAGTAAGTGTGTGATTCACTTTTAATACGTTTTCTTATGGAGTAGCAACCAACCAACCAGAAATCTATAGATCAATGAGATATTTTGAAAATTATGCTTACTTATTAGTGAAAACAACCTTGGATCAAACTATTTTAAAGCTCTATAATAGGTGCTCTGGGTAAGGACATAATCATGATGGTAGGAGTCAGCTTGACCAGTTGGTTTATGTGAAGGAAAGGTCCCAACTTCACGATCAGGTGTAACCTATCAGGTAGGGCAGTTGGATCACACCTACCTCCTTAATGAACATGTTTGTGATATTTTGGTTTTATTGTTTCTCTTTTTCTTTCTCCCTTATATTTATTGTGACGTGCTATAGCAGTACCTATTTGATCTCTCACTTTGATTTTGTGATAGGGGAAGGAAAGTGGACACAAATCCTGCTCCAAGATCTTGAAATACAGTTGTACCTCAACACATCAAACTCCTAGGATCTTTTGATCTCTGGTGTTAATGACCAAAAGGTTGGCCACACACACACACAAAAAAAAATTATTTACAGTGATTTCAATTTATAGAATAGGTTATATAATTATAAATTTGAAAATGTGAAATATAAGCAATAACTTTTGCAATAGGTAAATGAAAATGTAAAGAAATATCTTCAAAAATCAAACAACATTGAAAAAGGAGCTATGTAATCTAAGCATTTTAACTTTTCCCCCTTAATTAGTTGGCTGGAAAGGAAGAGTGAGGAAAAGCACTCACCCATCTTTGTTATATTCATAAATTTCTTCCTTAATAAGCATTTTCTTAAATAAATATGTTAACATTTATTAGGGTTATCAAATAAAACTTTATTTATTAGGGTTATTAAGAATAAATTAATTGCTGAGCACTTTCAGGATCAATGATTCCATCCTTGAAGCTCAGTAACTCTCTCATGTAATATGGTACTAGGTCGTTCCAGCTGAAGCTTGATGTGCTTTATCCATTCCATGGAATCATAGATTCTGAAAGCGCTCAGCGAGCAAAAAGTTAAAAAAGTATGAAGAATTGGTTTTATTTGAAAACCCTAATTGTCATCAATTTTGCTACCAGTGCAAGTAAAAAAATAGATACAGCACGCCGAGCTTCAGCTAGTATGACCTGGCACCGTATCACTCAAGAGGGTGACTGAGCTTCGGAGGGTAAGTGCATTAATTGGGATAGATTTTGTTCAGAATTTTAAGTATATTGTTTGTAAATATTTATTTTTGTTCAAATGGAGAGTTTTTTTTAAATCATAGATATTATTATTAGATGGTTTTTGTTGGGGATCTACCTTGATCGAACCCCAACAAAAACATCTAATTATTATACATTTTTGTTTTTACATATCACATATTTACTTTCTCTCTAATTATAAAATTTTCCTTGCACATTTATAATCTATTGTTTTCTTCATTTTTTATAATCAAAATTTTTATTTTCTGTTATTTTTGTGATAATTATCTGTTAAGTTCTTTTTTTTCCCCCCACCACTCTAGCAAGAACCTAACCCACGNCCCCAAAAATAACATTTGATTACTCTCATGTAAACATGTACTTTATTATAATTAATATTTTTTAATTAATTAAAATTTCGCTTATCTGTGTGTTATTCTTAAAGGCCTTATATTGCATGTTTTAAATTTAAATTGAGTTTTTATTACTGATTATTTTACACATTAATAATTAACAGAGTTTTATTTTTGTATTGAGATTACATTTTTTTTTTTATGAGTGAAGTTTTTTCTTTAGGTCAAATTTAAATGGGTAAGTTTTCCCACTTTTTATTATTTTGAGTAAACATGGAAAACAAGATTATTATATTGTTTTAGCTCTTATATTTCCACTTAGGAGTCATAAGAGTAAGCTTGTCTGTAGTTAACCACATTATAATAAACAGACAAATTTCTATCCAGGGTGGGATTAGAACTTGTACCAGGCATTGGTGATTCACATGGATTCTGTCATGAAAAGAATAAGATCTCGATTTATCAATACCTTGATTTGGACTTTCAAGAGTATGTCTGGATTTTAGTACTACAAGTTTAAAGCTGATTCACTATTTTCATATGTCCTAAAATTTATATTTTATAAATACAGATTTTAGTTGTGGGATTTAATCCTACATTAATTTTATACAAGAAATGCATTGTTGTGAATTATTCTATTCACTTGTATTTCTTGTTTATATTTTATAATATTTTCATGAAAAACACATACAAAGATGTATATTTTAGCATGTTATGGATTGATTAACCATTCTTATTTTTAATATTTTATGACTATAACCAAATAAATAATAAACCAAATTTGGTTTTTTGGCTTCCTATTGCTTGAATTCCTTACTGGCTCAAATCAGGTAAGTGGGAGAATTTAAAGTAAGACCAAGTTGAATAATTGCAAATATCTTTGTTATTATTAGTGTTTTAACAAAAATGTATAGATATGCATTAATTAATGGAAAATTTATTGTTCTAATATTTATGATCTATATTATTTCATACAAAAATGCCTATTAAAGTAGATACTTAAGATTAATGCTATAGATGTAAGTGTATAAATGAAAGTAAAAAAACGAAATTTGACAAATCGTAGGGAACAAAGAGTTTAGCCAAATGCACTTTGCGCTAGACTGGATAAGAAATAGTGAGGAAGCTATCACTTATAATAGTATTTGTAAATTTTTTCTTTAACAAGCATTATTCTTAAAAATTAATACATAGGATGTAATCATTAGAAAATTATATTTGACACTTCTTATATTCGATAAGCTTTTTCTTAACTCTAATAATGAAAAAGATATAACTATTATAAATTTAGTCCCCTTTAACCCTCCTCCACCTACTTTCTCCATCTTATATCAACTCAAAATGGATTCTCAGCGAATATAATGGTGGACACACTGAGCACTATAAAATTATGTTTCACTATTCCTTTTGCAAACCATAGGCTGAATTCATTACTGGCTGAAATATGATGCAGAGAAAAGGGAGTTAAATGAATTTGAAATTGAATAATAGTCAATATCTTCATTACTTTCATTGTGCATGAAAAAATTTATAAACTGCTCCAAGTGAAAAATGTTATTTTCTAAAATTTATGTTTTATATTTGTTTTTAACCTCTCCTTTTCAACCAGTTAATTTCATGGAGGGAGCGACTATCTAGAGGTAGCTACTCTAAACACATTATTAATTATAGTGGAAAATTATTAGTCTGTTTTGTGCTACATAATAAACTGCAGTGATTGGCAGTATTTTAAATTTTTATTATTTCCATTTTAGGTAGCACCAGCAGAATTAGAAGCTGTCCTCCGCAGCCACCCTCAAATTGAAGATGCTGGGGTGATTGGGGTTCCTGACACTCAGAAAGGAGAGGTTCCCATAGGTTTTGTGAAACCTGCAGCAGGTGCTAGTCCTTCGGCTGATGACTTGAAAGATTTCCTCTCTCAAAAATTAGCTAAATATAAACTAATAGATACATTCATTTTTGTTGAAGCTATTCCAAAGAGTGCTTCTGGCAAAATACTCAGAAGAAATTTGAAAGAAAATTATTTAAAGAATGTCAATCTTGACAATTATTTAAAAAAAAAAGCTTAATTAATTGAATGTTGATTGTATTGCTAGTTAAGCATAGCAATGAATTATGTATTTTCATGTATATTTTATTCTTTTTTTTAAATTTTATAATTTTTTTATCACTGTAATCAGGAAACTAAAAAAGATAGTTTTTATTTTCTGACTTCCAATCATGAATTGTTTCGCTTCTTAATTTTGGAGTTTGTTTTTCATCAAAAGAAACATTTTTTCTGTGAAATATGAGCCAAAATGTGTTAAATGAACACAAAACTAATATGAATGTACACTTCAAAATAATCAGCTTATTGGAGGATGGGAAAATTTGAAATAATAAAAATATGAATATTAAATTATCTCCTCTACTAAGTAGTACATTAATAACATCTTCTTATATATTCAAAAAAAGTTAAGCTGGTATTTAGAGACAGCATATTCTCTATAATTTTTCAGTTTTGTTTTTTAAAACCAGCTTTTGAAAATTTTAAAATTTCAGGTTAATTAATTTAAAATGTAGGGATGCTAGAATATATTTTGTTGTCTTAAAAACTAGATTGGTTATAATCAGCTTACAAAAAAGAAAAAAAAAAGTGTCAGCCACAAAATTGCAAATATTTCAAAACTTATTGAAAATATCAAAATTAAAATTATTTTTTGGAATAAATCATTCTATTTTTATAAAAAAAAAAAAAGCCTTATCTATGCTTCTTGNTTTTCTAAAAAAAAAAAAAGAATCCAATTAGAAATTCCTTTGAGAGATTTGTTCTATCTCAAATCTTATTACTACTAAAATGTATAAAAAAAATATGGCTCTCATAGAATTTATTGAAAATATTGAAATTAATAGTGTCTGTTAGAATAAATTATTTTAGAATTTATAAATAAAATATGTGAAAAACAGTATAATAAATTCTTTCTTTCTTATATTTATGAAAAATTCTGACAGGACATTTGCGACAATATTCCATTTGCAAAAATAGATCAAATTCAGTGATGGACATTGATGTCCAACATGATAACATTTATGGATTCCAATATAAATATTTTATAGTTTTATATAAAAAATATTTTTAATATTCATAATATCCATTATGTATTTTGAATTACATATTTGATTTTATATGTTAAAATATATTACAAAAAAAGATTGTTGGTGGTTAGGATATACTGATGAAGTCAGAATCTGTCAATCATATAATACTTAATTTGTCATTTGTGATTTTCTAGTCATCTCATTATGTAACATATTTGAAAAAAATTGACTGATGTGTTAGAATTTAGTAGATTTATAAAGAGTCACAGATGTAATATATTAAAGAAAATAGATCTGTTCTTTATATCTTATATATATATAAGAGAAGAGTGAGAGAGAGAGGATATGAATAACCATTGGACAAACTGCTAACTGTGACAACTATTTTGATGAAGACAGAGCAGTTAAGTTTTACTTCTCCTACTCAACCCTAGGACCAAATATTGGCCCCTTCCTTTCTATTATAACACTGATTTTTATTTCACATAAATCTAGTGGGGAATTACTCCTGGACACCCCTAAAAAAAATATCAAGTGTAGATGTGTAGATCACTGGGGATAACCAGATTTGGTGGCCATCTTGAATATGTTATAACTTAATAGCTAGAGGTTTTAATTTTACCCAATTAGCAATAACAGTTAGCAGTTTGATTATCTACCTAAAAGGAACACCCCAAAAATAACATTTGATTACTCTCATGTAAACATGTACTTTATTATAATTAATATTTTTTAATTAATTAAAATTTCGCTTATCTGTGTGTTATTCTTAAAGGCCTTATATTGCATGTTTTAAATTTAAATTGAGTTTTTATTACTGATTATTTTACACATTAATAATTAACAGAGTTTTATTTTTGTATTGAGATTACATTTTTTTTTTTATGAGTGAAGTTTTTTCTTTAGGTCAAATTTAAATGGGTAAGTTTTCCCACTTTTTATTATTTTGAGTAAACATGGAAAACAAGATTATTATATTGTTTTAGCTCTTATATTTCCACTTAGGAGTCATAAGAGTAAGCTTGTCTGTAGTTAACCACATTATAATAAACAGACAAATTTCTATCCAGGGTGGGATTAGAACTTGTACCAGGCATTGGTGATTCACATGGATTCTGTCATGAAAAGAATAAGATCTCGATTTATCAATACCTTGATTTGGACTTTCAAGAGTATGTCTGGATTTTAGTACTACAAGTTTAAAGCTGATTCACTATTTTCATATGTCCTAAAATTTATATTTTATAAATACAGATTTTAGTTGTGGGATTTAATCCTACATTAATTTTATACAAGAAATGCATTGTTGTGAATTATTCTATTCACTTGTATTTTTTCTCGTTTATATTTTATAATATTTTCATGAAAAACACATACAAAGATGTATATTTTAGCATGTTATGGATTGATTAACCATTCTTATTTTTAATATTTTATGACTATAACCAAATAAATAATAAACCAAATTTGGTTTTTTGGCTTCCTATTGCTTGAATTCCTTACTGGCTCAAATCAGGTAAGTGGGAGAATTTAAAGTAAGACCAAGTTGAATAATTGCAAATATCTTTGTTATTATTAGTGTTTTAACATAAATGTATAGATATGCATTAATTAATGGAAAATTTATTGTTCTAATATTTATGATCTATATTATTTCATGCAAAAAATGCCTATTAAAGTAGATACTTAAGATTAATGCTATAGATGTAAGTGTATAAATGAAAGTAAAAAAACGAAATTTGACAAATCGTAGGGAACAAAGAGTTTAGCCAAATGCACTTTGCGCCAGACTGGATAAGAAAGAGTGAGGAAGCTATCACTTATAATAGTATTTGTAAATTTTTTCTTTAACAAGCATTATTCTTAAAAATTAATACATAGGATGTAATCATTAGAAAATTATATTTGACACTTCTTATATTCGATAAGCTTTTTCTTAACTCTAATAATGAAAAAGATATAACTATTATAAATTTAGTCCCCTTTAACCCTCCTCCACCTACTTTCTCCATCTTATATCAACTCAAAATGGATTCTCAGCGAATATAATGGTGGACACACTGAGCACTATAAAATTATGTTTCACTATTCCTTTTGCAAACCATAGGCTGAATTCATTACTGGCTGAAATATGATGCAGAGAAAAGGGAGTTAAATGAATTTGAAATTGAATAATAGTCAATATCTTCATTACTTTCATTGTGCATGAAAAAATTTATAAACTGCTCCAAGTGAAAAATGTTATTTTCTAAAATTTATGTTTTATATTTGTTTTTAACCTCTCCTTTTCAACCAGTTAATTTCATGGAGGGAGCGACTATCTAGAGGTAGCTACTCTAAACACCCATTATGTTGGAGAAGTTATTATTTCTTAGTAAAAAAGTACCCAAGGTATGACTGGAGCTGTCACAAATGGATCCTCTGACCTAAACCTAAGCTGTGCTCCACTATTAGATAATGAAGCAGGCATATAAGAAGTGAAAGTAAGGGTTTATGCTTCCACCCATCACTCCCCTCCCCTACTGAGGGCCATACTTAGAGACTTTAAGCCTTCATTGTCCTATGAATTTTGTATATTGATGCCATATTTTTTTTATTATACCTATATATTGCAATTTACATTGATATTACATGGTCCTTCAGCAGTTGTTGAGATAAAATAAAACATTTTTTTTAAAAAAAGTCATGAAGGGCATGAAAGGGAAGTGCACCTAATGATGCCAACTCTACTCAAGTAGGTTCCAAGGCAAATTTCTTTTAAGCCTTCTTGCAGTATTCTGTGGTAAATATAACGTTGACATGCTGCATGTATGAGTGTCTTTGAATGACCTTGTAGAAGACCTTGAAGACCAGTAGTTTTACTGTGAAAGCGAGTGTAGAACAGTTTTATGTATTATTTCATTGTGAGGAAGTTGAGATCAGAATGAAGGGTATGGTTTGAAAATAATTTTGTTAAATTCAAAATTAAACAAAGAATATTTAATTGTTGAGCCTGAATAGTTAGATTTTTTAGTCAAAACATAAACTAAGATAGCATATGTCCAAAACAGTTAAAAAATATATGTGTTTATGTTGATTTTCTATATGTCCATGAAGTGTTCTTGCAGTGTGTGGGAAGCTAATAAGACTGTGTTTACTGAGAATGATGCTGTGAGTAATAGAGGATCTGTTGAAATATGGTGTGTGTATATATGTTAAGTGGCATCCCTTACATCGGATAAAACTGGGACTACTCTAAGAATCATCAGATAATAAGGAATAAGGAAGGTAATGGTGTTTTGAGTTTGTGCAAAATTTCAGGATGCCTGACCCTTGTTTGATAACATTGAGATAAATCCAAGAATACTGCACTGGTGAAGAACTTTCTCTTAAGAGTTGTGGATATCTGTTTTGTGATTGTTTATTCTCGGTTCCGAAAGCCAAAAAATATTGATCAGGAACCTCCACACTGTGAAGGAAGACGGCTGATTGGCCTGTAGGAAGAAGACTTGTTTGCTTTGAATATCATTACATGTGTGAATGTGTCTATTAGACTGGGAAGTGTGATGAGTATTGAATTAAACAGTGTCGCTAGAAATATTTGTTACAAGGCATTTCCTGAAGTTTCTCTTTCGTAATGGGGTCGTCTTTTCTTGAAAGTAGGTGGGAAGTTTCTCCTCTGGTGTCTTTTGTTTTGAATAGTCTTGAAGAGAGTAAATGAAGAAGTGGTATGTTCAGAGTATTCAACACATGTGTGTCATGTTCATGATTATAGAAAGTGTTGCTTGAGGTGAAGATAGTTAACATACTCCGCAAAAACGCCAGATATTTCGTTGTCAGATACAGCCCAGTGCCTTTGTCTGTCACGAAGATGAGTTGTGCTAATTGGAGGCAGCAGGAGACACTCAATCTTTAAGATCGCTGTGGGATCGAAGCCCGAACTGCCTTCGGAAAAGAGTGGCGTAATAATTCCCTGCATGTATTCGTCTTGAGGATTGGTAGAAGGTCATTTAACGCCCTATCGACACAGAGAGCAAGAAGCAGAGTTCTGAGCTAGAAATCCAGAATATCTGGAAGCTTACATTGTATTGTTCAATATATCGTGTACATAACGTCGACTGTTAGGTCCTGTGTCCTGGTAGTCGGGATCCTGCGTCCCTTGGCATTCCCTTGGAACCCCATCGACGATGCTTGAAGGAGTTTAAATCCTACGGCTATGAAGCTGTTGCCTCTGCTGTAATGGCGTCCTCAGGAGACAGTAAATATATAGTGGCGATTTTAAACACCTATGTATGGTGTATGCTCTGCCTTGTGCGTTGACCTGACAGGTAGTGTTCTGTCAGGCTTTATAAGAGTGGTCTTGTCTGGATAGCCACTTAAGTAGATTTTCCATGCTATCTTCAGTGGTGTTCGTGATGTCAAATATGCTGCAGTTAACAGAGCAACAACAATCCGACGTTCGTGGAAACATGTTGTAGATCTGTTGTAATAGCAAAACAGACATGGAACCCACCATGAGTGTATTGATATCTATAGAGTTTGTTGTCTTCAGATGGTAAAATGGTCTAAGAAGACTAAAGAGGCTGGGCTATTATTGATGGGCATAAAGCAACAAAAATTCCATATTAAGTGTACCTCCTTGGATTACAACCCCACCAACATATAATATGCCACTTGTAAAATATTCAAAAAAAAGAAACAATACCGGAGTATTACATAAATATCTTTAATAATATCAAAGAAAAATATTGTAATTCTACTTTCATATACACTGATGGATCAAAGAACTCAGATGGAGTAGGTGCGGCAATAATATGTGAAAATAGATACTATAAATTTTCCCTAATATCTCTTTGCTCAAAATTTACTGTTGAACTTATTGCTATACAGAAAACTTTGAACATCATTTCACCAACAACAAATTGATTAATTGTTTGTACTGATTCCCTCGCGTCTCTTCTAGCAATAAAAAATGTTTTTACAGAAAACTGGTTATAGATATTCTAAGTCAAGTAGATGAACTAAGGAGACATTATATCAATGTAATTTTTACTTGGATTCCGAGTCACATAGGCATACTGGAAAATACTGCAGTAGATAAACTTGCAAAAGAAGCAGTTCATGACGGGATAAAAATAACAAAAATTCAGGCGAATGGTATCATTTCACAAGTTACGCTTAATCAAAGGTGAGGTAAAACCATGGAATAGTTCAAGGAGAGAGTCGAGACGTGAGGAAGTTATTCTGACCAGGTTGAGGATCGGACATACCCAAATTACTCATAGTTACCTAATGTCACGGGATCCTCCCACTATGTGCCAAATATGTGATGTGAGGCTAACAGGGAAGCACATCTTAATAGATTGCAGAGGTTTCCAACAGGAGAGAAACAAACTTGACCTACCAACAGACTTGACGGAACTACTTAATAATAATTCGCAACACATAGAAAACTTATTTGTTTTTCTGAAAAATTTAAATATTCTAAATAAGATTTAAATTCATAGAAAACTAACACCATATTCAATAATATGATTTATTGTTAAATTTATTACAAATCTCTATTTAAGCAAATCCAGCGTAGCTGTTACCGAGCTATTAAATTAAACCATATATATTCTTTTTATATCCAAATCTTATTCAAACATTCAAGAATTATCTGAATAATTAGCTGTGGTATCTGTCGGTGCCAATTTTAATACTGACAAATCACAGCCTAGTCCGGTCTGGTGTATGGCCGGGTCCTCCCTTCTCGTGGTCGCATGTCCTCGGCTACTCCCGGCTCTCTGGACCGTCGTTTAGGACCCGAGCTCTGGAGAGACACGAGCGCTCTGGTTGGCAGGGAGTGAACGCGTCTCACCTGTAGAGCTACGAAACTATTTATAACGCACAACATTGCAAGGAGAGCAGCCGGGCGTGGCCGTGATCGGGGGGTGGGGTTTTGGCCGTCTCTTCGGCGGGGAACTTGACACAACAAACCTTACAATAAGACTGGTATCATTTATTACATTAAGTTACGCACTCATATACTAAGAACCGCTAAAAGAAAAATGGTGTCATAGTATACTTAAGACTGAAGATTAAAATTATTTACAGTAGAATAATAATGAAAAAAGAAAAAAAAAAAAGAAGAGATTAAAATTTCAAAGAGCTCTTGTCCTAATAATGATTTTTTTTGTATCAATAATATAACAATAATAAAATATATTATAAAAATTTGAAAAATATCTATCTTGAATAACATCAAATTCGACAACGATGATAGACAATAGTGTTTGAGGCAATAATGACCCTCAGTGGTTGCCTTGCCTTTAAATAAGAAAAAAAAAGCAACAAAAATAAAACAAACATACCTTAATGAAAAGAGAGAGCAATTTTCTTTGGGCTACCGAAAGTTATAGAGTGGACCAGCTGTGGTTGATGACGTAAGATTAAATGTACTTCTATCTATTGACAACCTCAATGTGATGGGGTATTTGTGCTGCTCTCGTGTGACTGACTTTTACATTTAACGGCTATTTCAATCAGCTAGTATTAAAATTTAGTAATTTATTAGGAATTATCTTGCCACATCTCAGAACTTGTTCAAAGATGGCCATGAGATCAATTGTTCATTAAAATATTTGTTTCAGGTATTTTCAATGCAAAATTGGTTTTTCAGAAGTTGAGGTTTAGCTTAAACTACAATTATTAGTTACTTCGTTTTTATTAATATAGATTTTTCTTATCTGATAAGAGATTAAGCTTGGATATTTGATCGTCTCTCTTCCTTAAACTTTGCCCCGAAGGACCCTCACCCAAATGATTTATATCATGTCCTGTGACGTAGATGCTTAGTGTCTATAACCTGTTGGGAATACCTAACTGTTTTTGTGAAAATGTTATAAAAAATTCATTTGAAAAAAAATTACATTTTGCACCATTATGTTCTTTAAGCTTTTTCATAGCTCAAATAAAAACGATGATATATATATATTTGATCTACTCAAAACTCTTTTCCTCAACTGATTTCAACTAAAAATCATGTAACTGAAAATGTATTATACCAATGAAAAAACCTAAATACCGAATTTGGTTTATTTATTTTAATTTTTTTTTAAGCCAGTCTAACATTCGAAATTATTTTTTAAAATTTATTTTAAGAGAGATATTATGCGTTTTTTTTTTTTGTTATAGAATGTAAATGTGGTTAAATCATATATTACAACTATTTCCTCGTATTTTGTTCTTCTCACCTCTGACAGAAATGGAAATATTAGCTACTTTTCAATTTGGTATTGAAAGAACATTTGTTCTGTTTTCAGCCCAACGTCTGTTTTCAGCCATGAACTATCTCATCCAACAATTTAACATAAAAATAGCTTAAGTTACTGTATTTGGTTTTTATATTTTTAAAATAAGAGGGACCAGTCCAACAATAGCTTTCTATATAATAAATAAAGTTTTCCTTAATATGCACTTTTTCGTAAAAATATTGGGAAATTTTAATTTTCGCAAAATAAATTTTCTTATCTCTAACAGTAACGTATATTAAGAGAAACTTAAATAGAAAATTTAATTTCTTTATTTAAAAAATAATAAGCGGACAATAGAGCACTTATAAACCATTATATAATTTTGAACAGGCCTATTCTTCTCTTCTCTTGTGTAGGATGGGTGAAGATATAAAGAGTTGAATAGCATGGTTTATTTGGGGGAAATCTGCTAAAACCTAGAAGGAGCTTGGACAGGTTCCTAAAGAATAATATTATTCCATTTTGTGAGATGTCAAGTGTTTATTGACAAGATTTGTTTGTCAGTCATTAGAGACATTTGAAATTGGGCCATTAATCGAAGGAATATTCTATTTAAACTTCCCGCACAAACACACAACGTCAATCATTTTCTAATTCATCCCCTCCCTAATTTAAATCAGCTGATATGTTAACTACTTTTCCTTCTAATTTAAATCTGGATAAATATACTAAGCTATCTGATTATTGAGAAGGTATTTAGTAGTCGGGGTACAAAGCTCGGATCTCCAGCCAACTCCGCCGTCTTCATTTCGACCGACAGACATGAAGTGTATCATCGTCAGTTAATTTGGCACTGGGCTCCCCTAATTATTTCACACATATATTCCTTGTTTTCACAGATAATTTTCAACTCTTAAGATAAACATGACTTATTTACATTCCGATTTGGCTCCGATTACATAGTTTCATATATTAATATTTGTCTCTTAATCGTTTAATAAGTTTTCTACAATTTCTGAATAAAATCTCAGTGAAAATTATTTTGAAAAAATACAGTTTTCATTTAGCTGTACTACTGTCTGTACCATTAATCCCACCTTCAAATATCAGTGCCTTCACATTATGTACTTAAAGTACTGCAATAATATAGTAAACATATTATGTATTTATAAATAATTAAATGCAAGGGAATAGAATAAAAAATTTATCTGTCCCAGCCAGGGCTCGAACCTGGATCACCTGCTTGCCGGGCTAATTATTATTTGGTATCTATTAATTTTAAAAATGTCCTTCGCGCAGGAACCGATTTCTAAGCGAATTTCTCATAAGTGATTTAAGCAAAAATTATTAAAAATGTGCATAAATAAGAATAAAAGGTTTATTTAATCTTACAAACCGAAATGGGTATGAGTAAAGATATTTTGACATTATTTATGCTTATTATTATATGCGGCTGGAGCCAATAGATTTCTCTTAAGACTGTGGGCTTTGTTTATTTATTCATTGTATACTTTTAGCAAAGCAATTATATTTCTATTTGTGACTCGATGCAAACTCACCTATGTTGTAGACTTCTGTTACATGCTACGATCCCAACAAAGCTTTAAAACACCGAGCTTAATTTTGTTATTTTAATAATTGAGAACGCTATAGCACTCACACACACACACATATATGTTTGTGTGGGTTTAAGTGTGTGTTTGAACTGGCCATATTTTAGCTCTTCATTGCAGTCACTGGCTGGTGAATAACTGTTTTTCAAAAGTCACATAAAAGTACCAATGTCAATTGCTTCATTTTCCTAAAGAAAATCTACTAGCATATATAAATAAACGGATTAATATAAACAAAACTCTAAGCTTTCCACGAATATATAAATTTCTGCATACATAAATTTTCAATTCAAAATGGGAAAGAAAGTAAACGGAAAGCCCACTTATCTGAGAAAATTCGAAAATAAACAATATATTCAAATACAATATTTTTCATATATCAACCGCCACAGATATAACCATTCATTATAAATCTTTACAACACCCAAAAAGTAAAATTTCTCCTCTTAGTTATTAAATAGACAGGCTCCTAAATATCTCATTAACCTCTTATTATTATTATTATATAATTATGACAATGATAATAATAATGAATACAATCATATTGTTGATTTAGCAAAATGAAATGGATACGATGGTAATATGATAAGAAAATTAATTCAGTGAAAAACATGATGTTACATTCATATTTTCTTCTTTCGGTTTGAACCGTGTCATTTTATTTTATTTTTTTTAATGGCGTGTCAACCTTTGGTCATTAACGCCAGGGAGATATTTTATAGAAGCGGGAAGATATTTTAAAAAAAGAAGAATTTCTTAGTAATAGGTTATGGTGAGGTAAATGTATTGTTAATGCGACTAGTTGATATGCTGATGGACATAGTAATTTCTTTGTGCTTGGAAACTATGAAATTTATGAGAAAAAAATTGAGAGAGAATGGAAAAGAAGCATACTGAAAATGCATTTAGATAAGATTTAATAACCTGCCCTCTTTCAGAAAGTTCATTACAATAGAATTTCGTCTCGAGTCCCATTTAAGTTATATTTTTTCCACGTTTCTTTATATTTTAGGCACTCTGTAAATATATGTTTGTTGGTAAGAAGTTGTCCATAGACCTCACAAGGGTGGGTTATCCTTTGCCATTATATAGCCATGAGTAAGTTTTGTGTGTCCAATTCTTAGTCTGGCTAATACCACTTCTCCCTTACGGTCAGTTGACGTGAAACTGGACCATACCCTCGGAGTAGATTTTCTCTCATCTTGCTCTGAACTTGTGAAAATCATAATTATTCACTGAAGAAAAGTAAGCTTATAAATCATCTAGAAACTATAGAAAAAAAAAAGAAAACGACCAATCCAAATTGTCCCAAACAAGCTAACAGACACTCAAGATACGAATACCCTAATCAGATTGCACTTGGGCCTCTCCACAACCAGTTACAGGTTGACTGGCCATGGAGAGGCTTTATGAATGTGAGTTTGTCCACTATCTCTAACTTTTTATCTTTTTTTATACAAACACAAAAGTAAATAAATTTATTTATTTAAGAATAGTCAAAAACTTTAACTTTTCGTTTACTACAATTTAATTAAATAAATTTTAATAACTTGAGTTATGTTATGTTCAGTTAATAACTGAAGTAATGTTGTTGTTGTTTTTTTATTCATTTTCATAGGGTTTATTTATAATTAAATCGGTTATTTTTAATATTTTATATACTTTATTACATACACATATCTTATTGTTATTAGGCTTTATATATTTTAATGTAATTTTATAATTGTTTGTGAAAAACATTAGTATTTTAAAACATTTTATAATTGTTTGTGAAAAATATTTATATTTTAAAACATTTTATTTAAAATGTGACAAATATATATTTATTTATAAAACGCATATTAATAAAGTTATTTAATAAAGTAATTTTGAGGCTAGAGCGGGACTTCTAATTTTCAAAATATAGAAATTAAATTCGGTATTTCAGGCCAGTATGAAACAAACTTTGGTTTACATTCATTGCTCTCTGAGGCTTTTAAATTAAATTTATTCGTTAAATCTTATTTTTATACATATTTAATGAAAGGTGGGAAATCTTCATAAATTACCAAGCTCTTGTGTGACAAACGTTTTCGTTTTATGATCATTATGAAGTGCCTTGAAAAAAACAATTTTTTGACCACAGACCGAACTGAATCGTAAATAACAAGAGACGAAGTGTAAAACTTTTTGTTTTAATGTATATATATAAATCTGTATTTATTACTTCCTCCTTATAAACACCTTTTAATTTGTAACGGCTTAATATAATATATATATAAACAAAAAGATATATACAAGAAAAAATTAGTAAATAAAATCAATTTAATGTCATTGCAGGGAGAAGGGGCCTATTGACTCCACTCCCAAAACTGTAAAACTAGCAAAATGTGAAAATTAAGTTACAAATGAAAGAAAATATGAAATAATTGAAAATCGTTCTTTATAATTGTTTCCCTGTCAAGGAGTGTTGAAATTTCATAAGTGGGAAAAAATGATGAATAGGTGAATAGAAGAAAAGTAGAAATAAATGACTTTTCAAAACAAACTTTGACTACAGACAGCAGAATTAAAAAACTCGGGAAGGTAAGCAAATAGGAAAAATGAGTGAATAGGACAGATATTTTATTATTTTATTATTAGACTTTCGTTTTTTCCGATATTTAATTTTTAGATAATAATTTCAGTTGTGTTATTTTATCCCACGATAAATTTTATACAAGAAATGTACAGGGAGCCAGAAAAAATATTAATATCTCGGCCGGGAATCGAACCCGAGTCTCCTGCTAACGGGCCAGGTATGGTGACCCCTACACCACCGAGGCAGGCTTTCTTGTATAAAATTTAACGTGGGATTATATACCACAATTGATATCATTATTTAAATAAGAAATATCGGAAAAAAACGAGAGACTAACAAATAGTTGACAATGTTTGCTCCTCCGAGTATAAGACGATATATTCGTCTTACTAGAGGATTTTGACTCTGAGTAAAGTCCGGGAATTGGAGAGAGTATCTAGCTAGCCTCGGTGATTTAGGGCTCAGCGTACCTGCCAGGATAGTAGGAGACCCGGGTTCGAGTTCCGGCTGAGGTAGTAAGATTTTTTAAATTCGAACTCCCTTGCATTTCTTGCTTCTGAAGATGGCCGTCTAAATTCGAATGCGCTCAGTTCTAATGCTAATATAATAACAATAATAATAGTACATTTATTTATATTATATTATACTACACGAACTAAGCAAATTCTTCAATATCGTAATTTATGACTTTTTTTTCATAAAATTGTAATGAGTTGTATATCCTCAATCCTATCCGTTCTATTTTGCTAATTATTGGACATAGACTTTCTTTTTTTCATTTAAAACGGTATATTATTATTAATTACCACTTATTGTGGCTAAAATTAAACTTTAGGGTTCTGGTAAACCTCCGCTCTAATTTCACTTTGTAACTCCTAAAACATTTATTTTAAAAATAAACAAATCTATGTCATATGCTCATAATTAGTACAGAATTTGTTGGGGTCAGTTCGGGTTTGATTAAGGCTAATAAGAAAAAAAAAAAAAAAAAANAATTACATTTTGCACCATTATGTTCTTTAAGCTTTTTCATAGCTCAAATAAAAACGATGATATATATATATTTGATCTACTCAAAACTCTTTTCCTCAACTGATTTCAACTAAAAATCATGTAACTGAAAATGTATTATACCAATGAAAAAACCTAAATACCGAATTTGGTTTATTTATTTTAATTTTTTTTTAAGCCAGTCTAACATTCGAAATTATTTTTTAAAATTTATTTTAAGAGAGATATTAAAATATGCGTTTTTTTTTGTTATAGAATGTAAATGTGGTTAAATCATATATTACAACTATTTCCTCGTATTTTGTTCTTCTCACCTCTGACAGAAATGGAAATATTAGCTACTTTTCAATTTGGTATTGAAAGAACATTTGTTCTGTTTTCAGCCCAACGTCTGTTTTCAGCCATGAACTATCTCATCCAACAATTTGACATAAAAATAGCTTAAGTTACTGTATTTGGTTTTTATATTTTTAAAATAAGAGGGACCAGTCCAACAATAGCTTTCTATATAATAAATAAAGTTTTCCTTAATATGCACTTTTTCGTAAAAATATTGGGAAATTTTAATTTTCGCAAAATAAATTTTCTTATCTCTAACAGTAACGTATATTAAGAGAAACTTAAATAGAAAATTTAATTTCTTTATTTAAAAAATAATAAGCGGACAATAGAGCACTTATAAACCATTATATAATTTTGAACAGGCCTATTCTTCTCTTCTCTTGTGTAGGATGGGTGAAGATATAAAGAGTTGAATAGCATGGTTTATTTGGGGGAAATCTGCTAAAATCTAGAAGGAGCTTGGACAGGTTCCTAAAGAATAATATTATTCCATTTTGTGAGATGTCAAGTGTTTATTGACAAGATTTGTTTGTCAGTCATTAGAGACATTTGAAATTGGGCCATTAATCGAAGGAATATTCTATTTAAACTTCCCGCACAAACACACAACGTCAATCATTTTCTAATTCATCCCCTCCCTAATTTAAATCAGCTGATATGTTAACTACTTTTCCTTCTAATTTAAATCTGGATAAATATACTAAGCTATCTGATTATTGAGAAGGTATTTAGTAGTCGGGGTACAAAGCTCGGATCTCCAGCCAACTCCGCCGTCTTCATTTCGACCGACAGACATGAAGTGTATCATCGTCAGTTAATTTGGCACTGGGCTCCCCTAATTATTTCACACATATATTCCTTGTTTTCACAGATAATTTTCAACTCTTAAGATAAACATGACTTATTTACATTCCGATTTGGCTCCGATTACATAGTTTCATATATTAATATTTGTCTCTTAATCGTTTAATAAGTTTTCTACAATTTCTGAATAAAATCTCAGTGAAAATTATTTTGAAAAAATACAGTTTTCATTTAGCTGTACTACTGTCTGTACCATTAATCCCACCTTCAAATATCAGTGCCTTCACATTATGTACTTAAAGTACTGCAATAATATAGTAAACATATTATGTATTTATAAATTTCTAGGAAATGATAAATCAACTTCTGAAACATAACCTGTTTCATCATCTGAATTTAATTTATTTTTGAGATTAGTTTCTTATTCTTTCAACCATTTAAAATCCTTTTGAGGCAATAAAGCCCATCCATATAGATTATTAGCATCAATATACACTAATTGGTTATTTTCATCAGGTTTTCCATGTCTGCTACTCCACTGAGAGATTTCTCCTCTTATTCCACATTCAAAAAACAAATACCTTTCATAATCTGATAATAATTCCAATTTTACTTTTGTATATTTTAACATGCAATTCCAAGCTAAAACCGGTGTGGTAAAATACCAAACAGGATCCAATCCATAACTTTTATTTAAACATAAATCTCTAAAATTCTCAAATATATATGATAATCATAAAACATCTAATTTTAAATACAAATCATGTCATTATTCTAAATTTTTAATTTTAAAATGATTCTAGACTTTTTTAGCGTGATCATATTCATCAAAACTTACACTTTCTTTTGTTAACGGTGAATAGAATTTACCTATTGTAGGTAATTTTGGTTCTGTAAATCTATCAAATGAATCCATATATTCATAAGGAAAAAAAATTCCTTTTCTGATTATTTTTGATCCTTGTTTTCTAAATAAAACATGTTTGAGTTAGATAATTCATTGTGAGGAAAAAATTTTAAAGTTTCTCTTAATTGCTCTGGTTCCAGATTTGATGATAATTTATCTAAACTACTAGCTAAAAATCTAAAAGAATCCATAAATCTTATATAAAAATGATTTTCATCATCCATTTTTAAGACTTTACTGAAAGACATATATTTCTCTTCATTATTTGGAATTAACTTTAGATCAATCCTTATCTTCTCCCACATGTAAGATGACAAATTATGAAATAAAAATGGAATAAATATAGGTTGTTTATATTTTAAATTACAATTGTTACACGCAGGTCCTCTATATTTTCCAGTATAATGATCATGATCTCTAACTTTTTCATTATTTTCGGGAACTTTTCTTTGCACCAATAACATTTTTCAGCTTTTTCAAATTCTTTTTGATCTACATCCCTTATGGTTTTGTTTTCTCTCTAAAATTTATATATTGGTGTGGAAGTTAAGAAACACAATAAATTTATATTTACCGTTTCTTCTTCCGGGTAGGACCGTGTCAAATTTTTCTTTAAAACAATTTGACACGGTCCAACCCGGAAGAAGAAACGGTAAATACATCTGACGACCGTCGAAACCTATGTGAACAATAAATTTATAAATAGAATTGAGGATCCGAGTATTATTAGAACAGTTAAGCATACTATTTCACTTTCTAAAGATGAAAATTTAGTTAAAATGAATGGTGCGGTACTATGTGAACTTACTCATGGAAAATTTAATTATTGTGGAAATTTAAACGATTTAGGATTAGGATATTTTGGGGGTGTTAAAATACCAATATATAAAGTTGGATTTGTAATAAAATCTGTAAGAAATTCTAATGAAGACGCAATATTAAGATCAGTATAAGCGGATGGAAAGTCTCATGCACCTGAATGGAAAATAACAATAACAGATTTTTATTTACGTTTTCCAATTATTGAGTTTTCAACGCCTTCAAATATTGAATTAATTAACAAAACTTGGAAGACAAGAATTTTTCTTTAAAACATGGGAATGTATTGAGAAATCAGGAATTACAGGATCGAATTTCATTTATGATACAACAAACATCTATAGGAATTTAGATTGTTGGAAAATTTATAATTGTTGGATTCCAAACAGCTAGAAGAGATAATCAGCATAAAGATCCAAGTAAATTCGATCATGTTTATGTGAGAAATATAACTGTTAAAATTAATGAAACATATTATCCAGAAGAAATGTTAAATTTATATATTAATGAAAGAAATTACGCACTGTTATATAATTTGTAAAAGATTATTAAAAAAAGCTTATATTGGGAATCTTAATATGCTTTATAGTCCACAAGAATTTAAAGAAAATAGACCTTTAATAGTTTTAGATGCTAGAAAAGGACCTGTAAATACTTTGCAAATTAAAAATAATATTATTTTATTCATAGATTTTCATAATCCATTACCACCCCAAACAAATATATATGTTGTAATTGTTTCAGAAAAAAGATTGAAATATGATTTTATTAAGAACGATATAATTGAAATTTTGATTATGAATAAATTTTGATAAAAATTATTTGTAACAAATGGCAGCACTGAAGAAATTACAAAAAATTGGGGAATGTAAAAAAATTGAAAAAATAATGTTAAAGATTTATTAATCGATCAATCTTATCTTATCAGAGAAAACATCAATTGTACAAAATATGGAAAAAGTATAAATGTTAGGTTAGAAGACAAAAATAATGAATCTAAAGTTTTTCTTCCAAAAAGATTTAATGATTTAGATCAAGAAACTATTGATGAATTGAATTNATTGTTGATATTGAGAGTTTGACGTCACAACTGATCTATCAAATTCCCACTCCGGAGCTTTCTTCCTCTCTGAATGTACTTACATTCCTCGTTGTGAATCAAAATAATACAAATTTAATAAATTTAACACGATCTTTGGTTAATCATTAAACGGCAAATACATGACCATTTTACCCTGATGGATTCTCGGAACCTACAATTAAAGCACTATTTAAAGTACTTAAATACCGTTTTAAATACCATTATTTTACCGTTATGGATAAGCGAAAACTAAAAAACCAATAATATAAAGTTTAATGCGAGTTTTTCTCTTTAAATCCTTGTCGGTCTATAACCAGACTTAGCTAACTTTTTCTTAACCTCATTACTTTCTAATCTAAGAAGATATTTTTCGTTGGGGTTCGATAAGGTTATTCCAAAAAATTACAATTAAAAAATTTTTTTTTTTTTTAAATTATCTGCCAATGTTTCGGCTTACATTGTAAGCCATCTTCAGAGCTATCATGAAGGCAAGGGGGGATGTCGTGTCACCTGAATCAAATTCTCTACTGATAATCTCCATGGTCAAAAACTCTCCATGTTGAGTTTTATTCCTGTAAATACAATATCACAACACCTGCATTGATAAACGTGTTCTACTTGCCCTTGGCATTTCTTGTTACTTTTACTCCTGATGGTCGGATTTTTCTTGATAATGAACTCATCTTTTTTTTTCTTTTTGTATTGGGTGGGGGACATTGAAAGTGTTATAAAAAAATTTATTACGAAAAATATACGTTTTATATAGCAGATGATGTGTACACTAAGTGTATGTTACCTTATAAATTGCAATAAAATTAAANTATGCTTTATCACAGTGTATTCCACCATGACTATTGGCTATGAGATTAATTTGGCTAATTGAGTTAACTGTTGCATTATTAGATCTTGAGAAAGATAAGATTACGAAAACGGTTTGGCTTGAATCCACAACATCGATCGCCAAGGTACTTAGCGGTAATGACTTTGAATCGACTCACTACAGGTTTTCTGGCTTAATTCCTTATACACTAATTTCTTCACTAGTAGTGCTAGGATGGCGCCTCTTAGCTTTAGCACTCATTTGGCTCTAGAAATCCAGATTGGCACATTCCTCTTGTTGTCAGCTCCTGTTGAGTGCAGCCTCATGGAGCAGAAACAAGGCATTGACGCCCAACTGGCTGAGGCTGTGATCTTCGTGGCACAGCGCTATTTCAGTTCCCGCTGCCTCCAATTCCTCTACTCGAACATGTATTATAACAATTTAAGTAGTTTGTCAACCTAGTCTTTTTAAGTGAAAGAAAACTTTCAAAAATTGTTTTTCATTAACAGGGGTTGTAAAGAATGTAGCTGAAGGACTTCCTGTATTGAACAGCTTAGTTTCCCAGGCTGGCGTGGAAGGTACACCTATATCTGAGGTAATTTTCTGTGTTTGTATGCCCTTGGGAGTAAACTAACGACTGCAGTTCTTTTATTTATTTTGTAGGCCATCTTCACAGTAATTTCATCATTGATATTTCTGATATCTAACTGATAGTAGAAAATATTCATATGGCATTTGGATGAGATTATTTTTATTAAAGTAGTAATTTTTTTCTGACACAAGTCATTATCAGAAATCATTGAAAACTTGAGGAGTATTTGCAAGGATTGTTTTTCTACGCAGGGCGTTCTAAGTGCGGGCACCGGAATCCCAGATAAAGGCGTCGGTGCGGCCAACAGCGTCGGACAGGAACTGTTGTCTCGAGTGGCCAGCGCGTACAACTCCATCCTGAGAGGAATAGCGAACGTCGCCGACAAGGTCTTAGATGGCATCATGGGAGTCCTTCCAGGTCGGCGGCCATCCGCAACGGCACCTCGAGCTGCACCGGTACTCCAGACTCCAGCCGCTCCAGCTTCTCCAACACAAGCTAGTCCATAAGCAATGTCTTTATTACCTATACACAAATGGCTACATTACAATCAATACATAAATAAGAAACATATAGTGTACAACTAAAAGTAAAATTAAATTAGAAAAAAATACAGAATTAAATTAATAAGTAAACTGAAAATATTTTAGTAAAAATCATACAGTCCAAATTTAAAAACAACTTTTTGTCAATATATGCAAATTTTGATTTCGAACCAACAACATTTTTTGCAAAAACAGTCAAATAAATAAAAAAAGAAACATAACTGAAGCATTTTCAATTAAGAAACTTGAAGAAAAAAAATGTTATATAGAGAGGTTAGTCAGGGATCTGATCTTGGGAGCTGAAGAATTAAAACTGATTTGTAAATAAAAGTTTGTTTTTTTTCGCCAGCGTTTCGGCCTAAATTTCAGGCCTTCATCGGGGCAAATGGGGTGAGAGAAAGAGAGAGAGAGATTCTTGCTCTACGGCAACTAAGTCATGACTGATGTACATTACTATAAATTAAATATTTTATTTGGTTGTGGTTTTTTATCCCACGTAAATTTTAAACAATTAATGAGAGGGAATAGAATAAGAAAATCTATCTGTCCCAGCCAGGACTCGAACATGGATCTCCTGCTATCCGGGCCGGTGCACTTACCAGTTATGCTACCAGGACGCGCTAGATATCTCATTAAATTCCCTCTACACTAGTTTATGACGAAGTTCTAGTCTTTCTCGTGGGTTAGGCTCTCGCTAGTGTAGAGGGAATTTTAACTGATAACCCTTTCATCTCCCTCCAGATGACGTTTGAGTGATTTTGCTATCAGTAATTTTATATAAATATTGTATTTGTTGTGGTATTTAATTCCACATTAATTTTATACAACAAATTCAAGGAAATAGAATACAAAAATCTCACTACCTCAGCCGGGGCTTGAACCCGGATCTCCTGCTTGCCGGGCTGGCATGTTACCATTTTCACCACCGAGGCTAGATAACTTATTAAATTCCCCGCAATCGGCAGTGCCTATAACTGACTGAGACAGTTAAATTTTTCATTCTATTCCGTTGCATTTATTGTATAAAATTAATGTGGGATTAAATACCACAACAAATACAATATTTAAAAAAAGAAATAAAAGCAAATAATGAGAGTCTAATAAATAGCTTGACAATGTCAGCTCCTTCGAGCATAAGACGATATATTCGTCTTTCTCGGGGGTTTAGACTCCCAGTAGAGTGCAGGGAATATAATGAATTTTCTGGCTAATCTCGGTAGTGTAAATGGTTAGCATGCATTGAGTGAGGAATATTTTTAAAAAAAATATTGTTCTATTTAGACAAATAATGAATTTATACTCAATATAAAGAAAAAAGGTAATTCGACTATTCGGCTAAACTCAAAAATATTTTAAAATTTTAATATCTGAAAAAAAAAAAAAGGTAAGCACATGTTAAATTAAAAATAGATATTACTTATAAAGATTTATTTCCAAAATAATAACATTAAAATTTAAATTATTCTTTATGTTGTTCTTAGTCTGATAAATATGTTATAATAAAAATTGTATTTGGAATTTTATTTCCTTAGTAAGATATATGTGGATCTGTAAAATTTTTTCATAAGTCGCTTAATTGTTCTTCAGGAATCAAGCTGATCGATCACATTGGTACCATTAAGTGACATTTGAAATTCTTTTATAGTTCTTCACTGATCCAACTACGGGAGATAACTAAAAATTCGTCGGATGATTTAGTAAATGGGTCGAGAAGAAAGGTTAGGTTTAGCGGGATTTGTTATTGTAAGAGTTACGAAAGATTATTATATTATATTGATAGTTGGAAAATTAACTTTTCTAATAGTTTCATTCTGTGACATATAACAAAAAAGCGGATTTCAAAGATTGTATTTCATAATCCCTCAAATTCATAAAGATTAGTCTATGATCATCTTTACCAATCTTGACTTCACCTCCTAGAGTAAAAGTTATTATGTGATTAACAATGACATATATAGCATTAAAATTACTTTAATTTTTAACCATAAGTTCCCTGTCCAAGAGGTGGGGTTTCGACCGTCTCTTGGACAGGGAACTTGACTCAACAAACTTTACAATAAGACTTGTATCATTTATTACATTAAGTATTTACAGTAGAATAATAATAAAAAAAGAAAAAAAAAAAAATATTAAAATTTCAAAGAGCTCTTGTCCTAATAATGATTTTTTTTTCTGTATCAATAATATAACTATAATAAAATGAATTATAAAAATTTGAAAAAATATATCTCTTGCATAACGTTAAATTCTACAACGATGATAGACAACAGCATTTGAGGCAATCTAGGATTAAAGTATTTAAGTGATAAATTTGAAATTGTAATATCATATTACTCATTTACTTCAACTTTGTTTTCGCTTTTTTTTTCTTTTAGCTCTTTGCATATGCTTTATCACAGTGTATTCCACCATGACTATTGGCTATGAGATTAATTTGGCTAATTGAGTTAACTGTTGCATTATTAGATCTTGAGAAAGATAAGATTACGAAAACGGTTTGGCTTGAATCCACAACATCGATCGCCAAGGTACTTAGCGGTAATGACTTTGAATCGACTCACTACAGGTTTTCTGGCTTAATTCCTTATACACTAATTTCTTCACTAGTAGTGCTAGGATGGCGCCTCTTAGCTTTAGCACTCATTTGGCTCTAGAAATCCAGATTGGCTCATTCCTCTTGTTGTCAGCTCCTGTTGAGTGCAGCCTAATGGAGCAGAAACAAGGCATTGACGCCCAACTGGCTGAGGCTGTGATCTTCGTGGCACAGCGCTATTTCAGTTCCCGCTGCCTCCAATTCCTCTACTCGAACATGTCTTCCATTCGTGACGTCACCTTCGGCAATATTCTTGCAAGTCTTCATCAAAAATGGAGCGTTTTCTTGCCCTGCCATGGACGCGTCGGCTTCCAACGCGAATCTCTCCAGCCGAAAGACCCTGGGGTTACGAGTCATCTATATTGCGCATACATTATTGTCATTCGAGGCATTGATTACGTACAAGAAGTTAAGTCTTTAATGTACTCTACGTGGAATACCCTTTACGTGGAGAGCGATCCGACTGGCCTGCCTCTGATGGTTGTTGCAGTTGAAAGAGTCATAAATAGAGGCGTCGCTTACACTCTCCTCCGGACCATGGCAGACATGGGCGACTTAGATGTGGTTATCATAGGCGAGGAGGATGGGGCCATCAGAGTTTTTTCCTACTTCCCATTCGGAAAAGACGGCCAAAGCTGTCCGAATGGCAACCTCGAGGTTGTCCTCTTGGATACTTGGAATGGTATGCTCCGTAACAATGTCTTCCCAAATAAAGTTCCGAAAGTTTTTAAGGGCTGTACTTTATCTGTGGCTGGAGTCGATCATGAACCTTACCTGTTCAAAAATAAAAGAGATGTCTTCGAAGGTATAGATTACAATGTCCTTCAAGTCATAGCAGGCCATCTTAACTTAACACTAAATATATCAAGGTATTTTCAGAGGGCCGACGGATGGCTGTTTCAAGTGACAGAAGACACATTTTACGGATCAATTTATGAGCTTAGAGAAGGAAATGTATGGGTTCATGTAACATTTATCAGTAACAATCCATTCCACTGCAACACACTCCTCATTAAAAGTCCTTACTTGTATACCTCAGCAATGTTATTCTGCACGAATCCACTGCCCGTTGATTCTTGGAAACTTTTGTATTTAGCTTTCAGCGACTTACTTTGGTGTTTATTTCTAATTGTCCTTATTATATTTCCCATTTTAATATTTTTCTTAAATAAGACCTCTATAAATGACCAATACTATCAGAGTTACATGAATTGTATCCTTTTCTGTTTCTCTAGTGCTGTATCGAATACGGTTGGACTTTCTCCCAAGACTACTGTTCTACGAATCCTGTTTGCTGTGTGGTTCTACTACACCGTCCACATAAATAATGCGTACACAGCCTCGCTCACCGGGCTCCTGAGCAGTGTTGTGCTCGAGCCGAAAATTAAAACGCCAGAAGATATGTTTAATAGAAATTGGTCTCTTTTATTGAGAGTATATGAGCGGGACGGTTTGAATGCTTATGAAAACTCGTCTGTTAAATTATTACTGAGAAATGTCAGATTTGCGTTAGACCACAGAGAAGCATTAGCATATATGCTCAATTATCGAAATAGCTGCTTTTCTGATTTGGAAAGCTTCATGGACTATCAAATTGTGGGAAATAAACTTTCCTTATACAAGAGTTCTATAAAAATGTCAAATATGCGGTCATTGGGTGTTGCAATGAGAAAAAATCACTACCTAATGGAGACCGTTGACAAAATTGTCCAGCGTATAATATCTGGAGGAATAAATATAAAATTCATCAAAGACTATAATGCACGTCTTTCTATGACTGACCGCGAAATGGAATTCACTCCTATGACTGTAAAATCTCTTTCGGGGCCATTCTACCTCCTTATGTGCGGTTTGCTTGTAGCTTCCGTGGTGTTCATTGTTGAATGGATCATAATTAAAAGTAAATCTTACAGTAGGATTTTACATTGGATACACAAGTATTGGTAGCCCACAAAATTAGAAATCGCGTCGTAAATATTAATACAAGTAATTTTGTTTCCTATGAGTTTGTATTACTTATGTGTATTATTCGCACGAAAAAAATACTTTTAAACCCAAAAGAATATTTTGGTATGCAATTTATTTTGATCATATTTTATTATTTAGGTTAGAACACATTTATATTTAAATTTTATAGAAGGGATTAGTGGTAGTATTTTAGAATTATGTATTTTTATAATGCTGTTAGTGGATCTTTTTATGTTTAACTAATAATATTTTATAATGCTTTTTAGTATCCACAATCAATTTGTTTATTTTTATTATTGTAGATATTCCTGGCACTCTTATCTTACCTTTATCAACCATAATCACAGCTGATTGGTGACGATTAATGAAAGAATGTGAACAAATATTATTAATTAAAAATAAGAGTATAGAAATATAATTCTTTATTCTAACCTCCCTAAACAATCCAGCAAAATACCACTAATTTTCAAATAAGTACTGTAATAACACGTACTAGTAGTTTGATAATGATTTTTAATTACAAACTCATAACAAAAACATTATGTATAACGTCAAACGTATAAAAAAAAACAAAAAACTTTACTTTACATACATGATGTATAACCCAAAACGTTCAAACATAAGAACAAACGTGAGTCTCTTGTATCAACATATGTTACATTGATTTTAAATAACTGAAGTAGAATTAACTGTTAAAATAGGATTACGGTGACGTCACATCTTCTCCCCCACAGGAAAGGCGTGTTCGGAAGTGATCTTCATGCACTCTTCTCTGAAACCCGTCTACCTCTACAACGTAGGAGTAAAGGCCGGTCTGTTTCATGACTCTTCCTGCTTCGTAGCCCTTACTGTTTTTCTTGAGAGCCCATACTGTTTCTCCCGGTTGGAAGTGCATTTCGCGACAGCCCCTGTCATGATGCTTCTTCTTGACTAGAGCCAACTCCTGCCCGAGTTCTGTGTCAGGCTTGAGTAGGGTGATCTTAGTACGGATGCGGCGGCCGAGGAGCACTTCATCGGGACAACGTCCGGTCGTCTTGTTTGGAGTGGTGAGGAGAGACAAGAGGAACTTCTCCAGCCTTTGATCCAGGAGCTCGTCCGAGTGAGAAGCTGTGAACCTTGTCATGAAGGTGCGGACCATTCGTTCAGCTAAGCCGTTGCTCTTAGGATGATAGGGGCTCGTGCGTACATGCTTTATATTCTGGTCCTCGCAGAAGGACTTGAATTCATGTGATGTAAATTGAGGGCCGTTATCCGAGACGACAATCTTCGGCAAACCAAATCTACTAAAAATGTGCCGTAGCAATGAGAAGGTTTCGGCCGAGGTTATTTCCTTCACATTCTCAATTTCAACCCACTTCCTTCGAAGGTACCTGCGTAATCTATATGCACCCTCGTCCATGGCTCAGACGGTATTGTCCAAGAGTAGAGCGGTATCTTTGGGTGGTATGAACACCTTCTTGACAGGCTCTGCATCTGTTGATGAAATCTTTGATTTCTCTATCTACGTTGGGCCACCAGACATGGAAGCGTGCCAATGAACTCATGGTACCGATACCCGGGTGGCCTTCGTGAAAAATATCCAAAATTCCTGGTCTCAGTGAGGAGGGCACGACAATTCTCCCTTTTAGGTGACTATGTCCTCTTCACAAGCAAGCTCTTCTCTCTTGTCATAATAAGAATGAAGCACCTTGTCAACTTGAGACTTTCACGGCCAACGAGATTTTGATAGGAAGACTTTGATTTGTCGCAAGGTCGAGTCTGCCGCTGTCTTCTTAATGAGGTTCTTCTTGGAGATCTGTAAATCTGTCAAGCGAAGTTGGAAAATTTTTGATTATTATTAATATAAACTATTACAATAGGATTACGGTGACGTCACAAGTACCTTCTCGAACAACTTCCTGTGCAGGAGTCAGAGGCTCAATGGTATAACATAACCTCTGCCAGTGTCGAACTTCTTTAAAACCTGGAGGTCTTTATTGTATTGCTTATTTATTCAAAATTGTGTTTTTACAGTGATTCTTTTTTTTATTATTGCAAAATTCGTTAAATGTATTGCAGAAATACTTTTACATGTTTACTTTTAAAAATTCTTACTTATGATTTTCCTATTTTATGACTCATAACAGCTTTTGATAAAATACCATATTAATAAATATTGTAAAAGTTACAAGTTAATGTTACAATAAGTTTCATCTTACATTCTTCAAATATTGTATGTTATTTATATTTATTTATTTATATACAATATTCAAATATTGTATAAATCATTTATTTTTTCAACATTTAATGAAAAATTAGTTTGAAATAAGCACATGCATATTTTTTTTTTGTGGTATTTAATCCCGCGTAAATTTAAACAACTTTTAGAGCAAACAGAATAAAAAACCTAACTGTCCCAGCCAGGACANAATAGAATAAGAAAATCTATCTGTCCCAGCCAGGACACGAACCTGGATCTCCTGCTATCCGGGCCAGTGCGTAGAGATAATAAAAATTGTCATACATATTGCTCTTAGTAGTAATTCGTATAAATCTTTTCCATGTAAATATAAAAAAAATAATAAGACAAAAAATAGCAGGGGGTCTCAACTGCCTGGTCTGGGGGAGAGTTGCCCCCTTCGTCCTATTCGATTCTCTTGTCATCTATTGTTGAATTGAAGAATCCTCGTGGGCGTCTTTTTGGAAGATTTGATACTCTTCATTTATTACCTTTTGGCAAAGAAAAAGATGTAGAGACAAAAATCCTCCTTAGTAGTTGACATGCTCTCGGAAGAAGAAAAATAAAGGTAATTCATTGTTGTAATAATTCATTGTTATTTAGCAATTATTGAAAAAGTGCATCTTCAATCAGACCCCTAAAGGAGTAGATCTTGACCCGCATAGTGATTAGTTAATCCCCACACTGCTTAGACCGTGCCTTATTTACTGCAAAAAATAGCCGAGTAGTCACTCTAGATCTCTCAGTACAGTATTGTACATAAATATTCTAAAATATAAATTAGCAAATGAAAACTTGTTCTGAGTGATGTAACATTAAAAAGCAAAAATTGTTGATATTGAGAGTTTGACGTCACAACTGATCTATCAAATTCCCACTCCGGAGCTTTCTTCCTCTCTGAATGTACTTACATTCCTCGTTGTGAATCAAAATAATACAAATTTAATAAATTTAACACGATCTTTGGTTTGTTTTAAATCATTAACCGGCAAATACATGACCATTTTACCCTGATGGATTCTCGGAACCTACAATTAAAGCACTATTTAAAGTACTTAAATACCGTTTTAAATACCATTATTTTACCGTTATGGATAAGCGAAAACTAAAAAACCAATAATATAAAGTTTAATGCGAATTTTTCTCTTTAAATCCTTGTCGGTCTATAACCAGACTTAGCTAACTTTTTCTTAACCTCATTACTTTCTAATCTAAGAAGATATTTTTCGTTGGGGTTCGATAAGGTTATTCCAAAAAATTACAATTAAAAAAAATACACATTTTTTAAATTGTATTTTTTGGATCAACCTGGACTGAACCCCAACAATAACATCTACTAATAATCTCTACAGTTAAAACTATCCATTTGAACTTCTAATCTCTTTTATGTCCATATTTTAAATCTGAGAGAGGATTTAAGATTCCGATGAGGGTCATTGCAAATACAAAAGTTAGTTAGTCTCTCAAAATTTCTATTTTGAAGTACTTGGCAACGATAACACGTAAACACTGATATGGTCTCTTCAAATAGTTACATAATAAAAATAATGTATGCATAGCACTTAGTAACATGTATTAATGATATAAATAATTAGCTAGAGGCTGTAAGATGAAAATATATTACTATATTATATTACGTAGAAAATACACTAATGATACGTCACGTATCGTCAAGTTAGTCAATTACTTCATGTGGATATTTGAACCTCGAAAATGCCTATATCGATTTTATTTCATTCAAAGTCAGGAGGGTTATTCAAGCTCCCTTGTGGAAACTTTTCAGAATTATTTTGAGATCTTCTGTTATTTGCCTATTCTAAGAGCCAATATGAGCAGGAGAAAGAAGGCAAAGGTAAGTCCAGTTCCAATTTTATTTCTGTCTTTAATATATCTTCCTAATAGATTTTTTTTTTTTTAATGACAGGTCTGCTGGTTTGTTTAGGGAAGGTTTCACTTCTCTGTTTATTTATTTTATTTTTTTTTAAATTTTGATTAAAGTAGCGTTTTTCAGTTATTATAGATAATTAAAAAGAATAATGGGTTTAGTAAACTTCTCATGTACAATTTAGTTTTTCTTTAAATAAATTTTTTAAAAATCATTTTATAAATATTTTAACATTTTTTTTTGTTTATGAAATCATACCCTATGATTTACATATGAATATATATATACATATATATATCATGTCTACTTTTCTTTTCCTCCTTTTTTTTCTATATATATCCCTAACTAACACAAGGTTTTTAAAGTTCTACTTGTATAAGAATGCCTCTAATGTATATCCCTTTAGATATTAGTCTGAGATTATATTTGTAACTTATTACTCCATGGTTACTAGTCTAAAATACTAAACTTCTACAAAATTTGTTCTCTAAAACATTATCTGAAATGAAAGTTTATAATTATGGTTTTTCACTTTCCTTGTCCATGGTTGCCTTGATTTGAATGGGAGAATAATGTAACAAAAGGTGATATTCTTTTTACTATAGATTTATCCTCTTGTCCATAATATTTTCAGGGGGTTTAACCCCCCTTGATTTTTCAATGCAAAACCCTATATTATAAAAAGTAGAAACT
>KZ806888.1:1340068-1366116 GCA_000696205.2 Oncopeltus fasciatus
CCCCCTCCCCAGCAAGAACCCCTTTACAGAACTCCCTCAACAGAACAACTCAGAACAAAGTTCCTAGACTATAGTAAAGCCCCTCTCCCCCTTAAAACAATAGAAGTGTCATTTGAGATTAAATTGTCAATAAATTTATATAAATAAAATACTGATTATGCATGTTTCCATTGATGTGGGCTTATGATGTACAGTGAATTTAAAATTGTCTGCATTTAAAGTTATTTTAAAGTCAAGAAAGTTAAGGATCTTTTGTTTTTATTTTCCTTTGTTAATTTTATTGTTTTATGACATTCATTTTGGTAGGTGTGAAACTTTTATGAAATCAAGTCTAAACCACCAAAAAGACATAAACAATAATAAACATTTCCATTCCACAACGTTTCTAAAACACAATATGCTTTTATTTTTAAATTTCCTTATTATTATAAAGTATAGGAATCTATATTTAGTTAATAAAAGATGAGGAAAGTAATTTTCTAATTGAATAATCTTTTAAAAAGATGCAAAAGTTTATAAACTTCCAAGTATTTAAGAAAATAAACTTTTTCGGAGAATTTTTAGCGTTCGTTTCTGACTGGATTACGGCATTATTAAAATTTAGCTATCGATATTTCCAAACTACATGAGCATTTGTTTGGAGCAGATCAGAAAATGCTACGAGATACATCTTGAGTGACATTTAAGAGGCTCTTAATTCTTGTGGGAATGTAATTCCTCAAGGTCTGAGTGCGTTTGAAAGTGTAGAGTCCAGAGCACATCGCCCTCCACAAATGACCAAAAACAACGCATTCAGGTAGCCATTCCAGTGCTTGGCCACATTTCTCTCTCCTGGCAGGTACCGATTCCGTAGCCAAGAGCTCCTCCTATTAATTTCTGTCTCGTAAATTGTGTCGAGAGAGCATTTTTGAAACACCTCTTCTGGTAAGAATTAGTAGGGTTTATTCAAGAAATAAGAACACAGAGAGCCGAGGGAACAGAAAATCCAACAAACCCCAGGAGAAATGAATTCCCGGCGGCCATGTTCGGCATACGAAATAAAACTACCCCCTGTGTCGCCCACTAGACTCTTCAGGAGCCCAGGATTTGATATAGTACTCGAGAAAAAGACTAAAACAAACAGCGGCTGAAATTTCAAGTGTGACTATATATTATACCCCGAGGGATTTGAAAATTAAAATCCAAAGTGACAAGAAATAATTGGGTGCTATCATAGCCGGAGCTATAATTTTTACTGAAACACTTATTTTAAAAAGTTGTTTTTATTTAATTAAAAAAGGAAATGCATTATTATTGAAATGGTTTCGTGAAGGCACTTTGAGACAGAAACTCTTGGCAACCATTATAAGCTGATACAAATGACTACCTTTATTATAGATTTAACGCTGTATTTTGCGACAATAACAATGCTTCGTTTTACTTAAAGATTGAGCTTAAGGTTTTAAGACCTTCAATCTATGCAGAATCTGTAAAAATCCTTCCATTTTCCTGGCATTCTTACTTTCCACGCCTGCTCTTACTGTCTTTGCACTTGTCACTTCAATTTATCGGTAATTATACTTATATAAGGTCTATTTTCAAACTCCTTCTTCGTACCCAGGAAGGTATCATTCAGTCTGAAGTCTCTACTAATTGCCCATTCTCTATCACTAGATTTCAACGAAAGACAAATCTGTTTTAGCTATTTGCAAAAACCAAATATCGAATTTAATTTATATAAATTTAAATTGTAGTTTCTATCTTTCTACGCTTCACATCACCCCCTCCACCGCTTCTAGTTCGACAAAAGATGTACTTTAAATGATTTAGGAAATTCCAGTGTCTTATATGTGGTCGACCTCCTATTTACCAGGATATTAAGTAGTTACAAGTACAAATCTATAATGCGACAGCTACATATACGTACTTATTTCCGCTGCTAGTTTTTGACAAATAATTACAAAGCAAATCCTATTGGTAGATTAAGATTAATCTATTACAATCCATCTAGTATTCCTCAAGGGCCAACTGAATTGTCATCTATACTTGGCAAGTATTGACAGCTTCAGACAGCACAAAACACTAAGTACAGAAATACATGGATACCGTAATTAAAACATGTTGTTATGTACAAATACTTGTGACATCTTTTGATTATTTCTACATGAACGCTTTTATTAAAGCTTTTTGATATTTCAGTTAATTTCCCATCGTGAATCAAACTGTTCACGCTGCTATTGTTGACTTTTAGGCCGTAATGTTAATAATCTACACCCCAATTCTGTTTTTTCTATTTCTCTGGAACTGCTAAAATATGGCTCTTATTTTAAGTCTAAAGGGCAAAAAAAAATCGTATGGGGGGGAGGTTTATTGGATGCGGACTCGTGAGAAAAAGTACTCAATATTTGTAATTTTAAACATTTTATTGTAATAAAATATTAAATTTTATATGAAACTAATAATGATGTTAGAATTTTAAAATATATCTTTTAGTAGTGAAATTGTAGAATGAGGGGAGTTAGGTAGAATCCAGTGTATTGCTGACAGGCGAAAACTCTCGGTAAAGGATATTGCTCACAAACACTCCTTGTATTCCATGTTGCCGTCGTGGAGTAGACTTCCGCCATATTGTTATGGGCGTAACTTGCCCTTCTAGGCTTCAGTGTAATGCCTGAGAGTGAGTTGCATCTAATGTACCGTGGGGAAAACACTTCGGGAACTCGGTTCATCCTCGAGTCCACGTTCTTCTTCATCTTGGAGTCGAGGGTTCGAAGCGCCAACTCGATGGGCAACAAAGAAGAGGGAAGAAGAGTCTCTTGTTGGGCCGGAAGCCTGGACTCTGGAAACTGTAGGCTTCATTAGGTTTCCCGGACACTCTTCCACATTTCAGCGAGAGTAGACACATTGGCTGAGCAGTGACTGCCCTTCAAGCGAGCAAGCTCCTCTAATTGCTGCCCGGAGCGTCCTGGTCGTGGCGCGTCTCGATAGTCATCTCTTGCCGATCGGTAAGGAACACTGTAGTGGGGGGTTAATTAAGGACGATATAATGGGTAATTGGGAGCGGGGAGAGGGGGTATATGTTAATTAGAACATTGCCTTGTGAGGGTTCGCTCCCCCTTGCGACTATCTCCCCTTTGTGCATCCCAACGGTGTCAATGCCGAATGTGGTCTCAAGTTTGACAGAGAGGAAAGTATGCAGGAAGAAGACAAATCGCTAATAAATAACCAATAATTTAGTTTTACTTTACCTTTCAGCACTAGGTTGATTTTAGCTACGAATCCTGTAGTATTAACGCATACGTAATACGCCCTGCAGGCAGGTTGCATCCTCAGCAAACTTCGTTACTAAGCATTTTTCGTAAACTAACGTTGCAGGCAATATATGTGAGGTACTTTTCTCCAAGCCCGATGGAGTGGGCGTCAGGCCAGCATGTGGTGTAATGGCGACCACCCTCGATGAGTGATCTCTCCAGCTGGCTCTACCACTCCACACACTCTCATGGCTTATATCTTCCCTTTCTCTAGCTGAAGTTCCAGGTCCCCTGAAGGGGTCAGTTGTCGGCAAGACATCAATCAGCTGTACTTAAGATTAATTTTTGTCCCCGATATATTTATATCTGCTCGATAGTAGTTCGCTCCTAAACCTCTTATCTTTTAAACCAAAGAGCTTCTGAATCTCCCTTACTTTTTACATTATTTTTCATTCTTTGTTTCTGTTATTAAACTATTATATTTCATTTGATCTGGTCAATTTTTTTAAATGCCTAAAGTTGAAAATTAAAAGACAGTTACTTTCTGAAAATTAAATAAACAAAATGTTAGTCTTACTTTGTTTTATTGTTTTATTCATCATAGTATTATACTATAACTGTTGAATTGATTGTTAGTTAGGTTTCATTGTGGTTCAATGGTACAAAATTTCATATGAGCTTAAATCAATCATTTAAGAAGTTCTAATTGTTTATCATTTAAATTCAATCTAAATTGTTTTAAAAAATTTTAATTCCTCTAACATTTTCTTTTCATAATTGGCCCGTACTAAGCGTTAATTATATGATCTATGACTATCATCATTGTAGTCTTCATAGAAATAAGAAATAATTTATAGAAATCAGTTGTAACATCGACCTGATGAGGCTAGTTCCAATTGTACAGGTATTTTAAAATCTACTTCTCAGATTATATTAGTTTTAATTGTATCTCTATCACTATTATATCTAAATAAAACCCACTGCATGATGGGAAATTCAGTCAGCTCTGTAATATATAAAACTTCGATCAAAAACTAGAATAGAAAATGTGGGTTTCTGCAAAACAATATTTCTAAATTTCCCTTTATTGTATAGTGTTAGGAAATAATTTATTGTGGTGCAAAACATAATTTTGTAATATTTATATGAAAATTTTTTAGAAAATTAAGGTTTCATGATAATTAAATTTATAGAATATAAATTATTGTGNTCTTAACTACTCAATGGCCTCTGAATCTATAGTAATCTATGGTACCCGACATTAAGTCAGAGTATGTAACTCATAGTTCTCATAACTATCCTACCAATATATGGCTGAATTAGTGTAATCAATTAATCTTCTATTGGTTTCAAGTATTATATTTTACGTATAATAATCATTAATAAATATATAAATTATAAATTCAAAATTAATCCAATATATACCTTTCTTTAACAAAAAAAATTAATGTTTGATCGGGACATAGAATCCGCGACTTCTAACTCAAGCCACAAGTTGGATTCTAACTGGAGTTTTAATCCTCACTGATTCCTAACTTCTGAGGCTGCGCTAAAAACAAGATTTTGAAGGGATTTGATGCTGACCTTAAACTTCATCGATTTGATCTGTCTTTTCTGTCACCCTTTGGGAAATCTCACCTTTGTCAGCCCTTCGCTAGGTTCGCCATCTGATCGCACTGCAGGTACGCTATCTCCCGAGGCCGCCTCTCGATCCGGAGGTCTTCTCCCGGTGACACGTCTTCCCGGGAGGTCTTTCCAAGGGATTAAGGCACTCTCCGATCAGCCCTCACACTCCTTAAGGGTCCTCCAAATTGTGTTTAGCCACTGAACAGGCTCAAGTTCTTAAATTATTGGGGGAGCCTCTGACCGCCAAGCACCGGTAGCCATCTTGCATTATTGGGGGAGCCCCTGACCGCCAAGCTCAGGTAGCCACCTTGCATTATTGGGGGAGCCCCTGACCGCCAAGCACCGGTAGCCATCTTGCATTATTGGGGGAGCCCCTGACCGCCAAGCACCGGTAGCCATCTTGCATTATTGGGGGGGCCCCTGACCGCCAAGCACCAGTTCCGCTCTTGTATCGCTCCCCGAAATACTTTTAAAGCTTATCTCTCTCTTATCAGGTCAGACACCGGATATCAGTGGCAGTGTTTCTGCTCCCGCCGAATGATTAAGAATTAGTTCTCCTCCGCCGCCGCCGGGTTTCAGACAGGGGCATCCCGCCTGAAGAACCTACCACTCCTTCGGCATTCAGTTCTCCGGGATTTATTTTATTTCTCTTGTATTTTATTCTGTAGTGGCGATTCCAATGAGGGCCGAGTAGAGATTCTATAATCCTTCCAGGGTGATATAAAGTGTTATAAAAAGTGAGTTCTGAGGAGGGCAGAGTTGGGGCGAGTGATCGGAATAAGAAACAAGTCGTGTCAGAAGAAGGAGTCGAGGGCCTACAAGAAGCTTCAGTCCAGAAAAGGAGTTTAGTGGAGGGAAGCTAGCCGCGGTGCGAGTAATGAGCTCGCCCTGACTTATTGGGTGTGAGTGTGGTCGTGCGCCTGTCGTAGTGTGGGGGCACTTGGAATGCGTGGCGGACAGTGCGTCCCCCCCACCCCTCCTCTCGGCTATCTTATCAACATAAATTAAACACCACATCCCTTTAGCAGCGAGAGAGAGAGAAGTGTTAATTTTGATGTCCCGTTAATATGGTAATACTGGAGACGGGAGGTCTTCCTACATGGGAGGGGGGGGGGTGTTCCTAGTATGTGCACGCAGAGTGTACGCTGTCAGCTGGCTCAGGAGGATGGAGGGGTGGGGGGACAAGTAAAAGTACACCTGCAACAATCTCCATTTCAGAAAGCGATTGCTCGGTTATGTTTTCTCTTCAAATATGTATCCCAAGTGTGTATGACGGACGTCAACAGCTGTCTGAGTGGACCTGTAGATCGCTCTACAGTCTTTGAATGGCAGATTTTGTCTGAAGTGAATTTCATCTGTTAACTCGCCACCCCAACCAGCCTGTCACCAATATCACACTCACCCACACATACATATAGTGTGTGCGTATATAATTTAACAATATAAATTAAACACATCCACAGCTTGCATGATTTTGCTCTTAAGAGCCAGAAAAAATTATTTTACTCTGAAGCTGACTAACGAAATCTATTTTACCAGTCGAAATGACTAAAAAGTATGACAGCTAAGCTTTGTTTTAGGCTGGGTGGGGAGGAAGACGGGGGAGTACTCATAACCCGAGTTATTTGTTGATTTCTTCCTTTTTTCAAAAGAAGAACATATAAATTGCTATTTTAACAATTTTTAGTGCAAGGGAACAGAATAAAAAATCTAGCTGTCCCAGCCAGGACCTGGTTGGGACTGTTAGATTTTTTATTATGTTCCCTTGCACTAAAATTGTTAATATTTACGTGGGATTAAATACCACCAAAAAATAATATTTGTAAAATTAAAATTGAAAAGTAAATAACAAGAGTCATTTAAACAGCTTGACAATATCAGCTCCTCCGAGCATAAGACTATATATTCGTCGGCCTCGGAGGTTAGACTCTCGACACTAGTGCGGGGAATTTAATAACTTATCAGACTTGTCCCGGTAGCATAAGTGGTAAATGCACCGGCCCGGATAGCAGGGGATCCAGGTTCGAGTCCTGGCTGGGACAGTTAGATTTTTTATTCTGTTCCCTTGCACTAAAAAATTGTTAATATTTACGTGGGATTAAATACCACCAAAAAATAATATTTGTAAAATTAAAATTGAAAAGTAAATAACAAGAGTCATTTAAACAGCTTGACAATATCAGCTCCTCCGAGCATAAGACTATATATTCGTCGGCCTCGGAGGTTAGACTCTCGACACTAGTGCGGGGAATTTAATAACTTATCAGACTTGTCCCGGTAGCATAATTGGTAAATGCACCGGCCAGGATAGTAGGAGATCCAGGTTCGTGTCCTGGCTGGGACAGTTAGTTTTATTATTCTATTCCCTTGCACTAAAAATTGTTAAAATTTACGTGAGATTAAATACCTTTTTAGATATAAAGATTATAAAAGTTGGTCTCTCTCTCTCTCTCTCCCACCCCTGTTCCTTGTCCGATTTAAACCAAAAACAACTTCATTCAAGGGTTTATAATATAAAGCTCAAATAACTAATTTGATTTGTATGCTATAAAAATAAGAGGGCCCAACCAATACCTGAAATAATATTCTTAAATATATTTTAATGCTGTGCGATATTTTGTTCTTTACATTTTTTCCTAAACTTAATATTAACGTAGATATTAATATTTTAAATTTCGGTCTTTCTCTTTCTCTCCCCTGCAGATTTTAGCCATTAAAGAACGTATCCTACGGTTTGCAAAAACAGGGTTTAATAACAAATTAGGTTTAATTACTTTAAAAATTGTGACTACTTGAGGGTACAGGCAAATTATGTTATATATATATTTATATTAGCCGACAATATTTTTAGTTTGATCAGTGAAGATCTTTTGAAACTTTCCGAAAGTCGCGTGAGGGTACTAACGTGAATAGTTTGATTTCCCTATCTAGGAAATGTGCTAAAATGTTTAATAAAAAACGTTAGAGAATTACATATAGTACCCGTTCTTAAGGAGTTGCAGAAGCCTGGAGTGTACGCACACTTATCCTGATCGGCGCGTTTTCGGGGAGAAGTAGTGATGGTTCTTTGGGGCGTTGGTGAGAAGATGTGAAGAGCTTGATTGTGAACATCTTGCTACTACCAGCGAAGGGCTTCCTGACACAGGAGGAGCAGGCTTGTTCTCCATGTTTGGGGATGAGCGACGACTTCTTCCGAGGGCAAATATCTCACCAGATTTCCTCATTGGGAACTGTCGGGCGAACTAAATCCAAAACAAATATATAAGTTTCTCTTACAATATAAGTGCCTTGAGTAATCCTATTGAGACCTTTTTTTTTTTTTCAATAGGGAGCAAGCTTCTTTTTTTTTTAATTTGATTAATTTTATTTGATTTTCAAAATTGTGTTAAAGTTCCTAAGCACTATTTTTATTTAATATAATTTAGCAGTGTATTTATAATTGTCTTTTCTATGAATTTGGCAAAATGTTTATTGTTGAGTATAAATTGGAGGGCATTACTTCATTACTCTTGCTATTATTGGTGTAAATATCGTAATTGTTCACATCTTTAATTGGGCTCTGTGTCTGATGATTGACAGGAATAAATAAGGAGTATAGCTAATCACCTATCAACAATCTTCACTTATTCAATATATGGATAACTGAGTGTTTGTACGCACTTGAGTTCGCAATTTTAAAAATTCGTTATAAACCAAAAATGGTATTTCTGCTTTAATTTGTGCATTGTTAAACGTATTCCTTTCTGTTGAAATCAAACCAACGGGATAGGAAATTAAGGGGCGTACATATTAAATGGTCCTCAATATTTTTATTATTATTAAGGCCATGAATATTGTAACAAATAAATAAAAAAAAAAGCAAAATTTTTATTATTTTTTCTGTCTCTGAAGACCACAATGAACTACTTTCGGGACTTTTCCATCCATTAAATCCACCAGCCATTAAGTTCTATTTAAAATGTATGTATAAGCATATATATATATATATTCCCAGATTACAGTAATAGATTGCGTGGAAGAAATTCGAATACTGATGTTTAGTTTGATACCAATAGTATGTCCTTAAAAAAGAGAATAAATAAACCGCTTCAACTTGTTTAATTTTCGCCCACAAGGAGTGATAACCATTTCTTAGTTAACTTTGAGGCTCTAATGATTGAATCATAGGGAGTTTAAAAGAAGAAAAAAGAAAAAAACAAACAAAAAAACTGCCTTGTCGATAGGAGTGAGAAAAGAAAGAGGGCGAGAACTTACATTTGAATTATTGGGTGTGTTATTATTTCTGAAAAAAAATAATTGACACTTGAAAATAAAAGATTTGTACCTTCCTGTCATTATACTTTGAGGTTATGTTTGACTCGTTAGCATCTGTTTGCTCTCTCTTGCTGTGGCTCATTTTAGAGAAAAACAAATAATCCTTCGACACTTGTCTAATTGTTCTCCTCACGTTATATTTCCATTACTCTGCTGTTTCAAACAAGGGAGGACCTCGCCTAATTGGACAGAAAATAATTCCTTTCGAGGGGGTGTCATTACAGTCCAAATTATGAGCTATTGCCGAGGTAATTTTGCCCTCCCCGAACGATTTTAATTTCATTAAAGATCCGATAGAAGTCCAGCCCAAAATGGCTCCCTCGCCTTGTCGTAAATCGTCTACATAATTATTTTAATCCCCCGAAAGCGTTCTCCGGGGTCCGAAACGATCCTCGTCCGCGCCATAAGTCAGCCTCGATTGGGAAACATCCCTTGCTTTATGGTGCCTCTCGTTGGGCCTTCGAAAATGGGCTTGTAAATGTTGGCGTTCACCTTGATATACCAGGCGATGGTGTACCGCGTCTGATATCTCAATTACAGATGTTGTTGGGCGCCCTGATTGGGTGTGAAGGGCTCGTCCAACAGCTGCTTTTTCTGCAATTCTTCTATACTTCATCCCTTAAGAGTAGAGCTAACTGCTTTTGGAAAACTCCCCAGAAGCATACATCTTATACTGTTATAGATATATGTGCAAAATGAAGTATATGTATATCTTTATTTTTAGGTTTTAAATTCCGAAAGATTAGAAATTATTAGCTACTACAAAATGAACAAATTTACAACAATAATTATTTAATACCTTAATTTTTTTAATAATTGATTTTTTTTTCAATAAATGCAAGAGAATAGCATAAATAAATCTTACTGTCTCAGCCGGGACTCGAACGTCGGATCTCCTGCTTGCCGGGCTGGCGTACTAACCATTTACACACCACCGAGACAAGCCAGATAATTTATTTAATACCCTGCACTCTACTGGGAGCCAAAACCCCCGAGAAATCGAATATATCGTCTTACGCTCGAAGGAGCCGACATTGTCAGATTTTTTTTAAGCTCTCGTTATTTGCTTGTATATATATTTTTATAAATATTGTATTTGTTGTGGTGTTTAATCCCACATTAATTTTTTTACAATAAATGCAAGGGAATAGATTAAAAAAAATCTTACTGTCTCAGCCGAGACTCGAACCACGGATCTCCTGCTTGCCGGGCTGGCGTGCTAATCATTTACACCACCTAAACAAGCCACATCATTTATTAAATTATACCCAGTATAGTGAATTGAATTTAATAAGTTATCTGGCTAGTCTTGATCCACCACGATTGTGCCTTCTTCAAGCCAACTTTTTGAAATGTCTTCTTCGTTTACATGAAAGTTATAGAATTAGGGGGTGGGGAGGCATATGTGTGTGTCAGTATACTTTTATAGCTTTTCGAATGTAGGCTCTACGAAGATCTATTGATATATTTCAATAGTCGGGTCATGAAGAAAAACAGCTTTATCCCAGCGGTAACAAGTCTGCTATTACAAGTCTGCTATTGGCTAGTGTAGGTTTGAGCAGGCATGTTTGTGATGTGCGGGTCTGGAGGTCTCACAGTATGAAGAATGAAGCAGGTCAGCAGAATGAATTCCTTCTAGAGTTTGAAGGAGGTTCAGCGAGTTGAAAGTTTTAGTTTTGGAGAAGTTTATAGAACAGAATAGATGTAAAATATTATTTTGAACGTTTATGAAACTTGTCTTTTTCAGAAAAACGTTTAATATGAAAGATATATAAAAATGTAACTTGGATGACTGAGTCCATTTCCAACAGTTCTTTTAGTCTAGAAGTACGTTTATTTGGTCATTTCTTTTATATCCATTTCTCTCTCCATCTTGTAAGGTATAAGCCGTCATTTACTCTCTCAAGTATGCGAATCTTATATAAAACAATGGAAAACTGCTTGGTTTTGCTCAGCTCCTACATGGCAGACTTTTTTCTATTATTATTTAAAGGTTTATTAAATATATTCTTTTTTTTTAAATTTAGACATTGACTGAATTAATTTAACTATAGAAGATGGCATTTGTTGTGTAAGGTTACTATCTCGTGACAGATATTCTGTCGTTGTCTCGTTCTGGATGTCGATCCAGCTGTACTCGGATTGAGCAATGCCCCTATCTGTGTGATGTGTTAAATGGATCCTAATTCGGCCGTACAGAAATAGCCTGAGTAAGAGGAGTGGAATGCAAGGAGGACTATTAGCCCAGAGAATGGTAGAGCGTTCCGCGTCCAATCTAGCGCAATTGTCGACAAGGAGGATCGCTTGGGGGCTGATCAATCATGACAAGTAGTGTTCACGTCACTGTCACCAAGACACTGCAGTGTTGTGTCCGAGGAGGCCTTCAACATCGCGAGTCTGCAGGCGGCTCTCACAGCTTCTCCGTCGTCATTCGGGATTCACTCCTCATCGTCCAAGAGTCACTTCTTCATTTAACAGCGATTCACAAATGGTGAATTGTCATTGTGGTTAATTGTTTTCTGTTCCAATACATGTGGAGCCCAAGTATCCAGCTTCTCCTGATGTACATTTTTATGTCAAAATTTGTATTTACCATTTCATCTTCCGGGTTGGACCGAGTCAAATTGTTGTTATTTGCCGAGCTTTCGCACATCATGTGATGGCTTCTTCAGGGCTGAAAAGAGAATGAGAGTTGTAAAGAGAGATTTTTAAAAATCCAGATGGTATATATAATAGACGACCGACGAAGCCTACGTGAACATATGTCAAAATTGTTTTATGGTAGGTTTTTAGTTGATGAGTAGTCTAAAAAAATATTCAAAAAGATTTCCATCGACTCTCACAACATTGGCCGAGGTTCGCCATTTACATCAAAATTACAGTAGCAAACAAGTGGGAGCGAATTCTGGGCATTGCTGATCACGTGACGACAACCCGTAATAAGCAGTCCTCCAGTATTCTCTTTCTGGGCGTAAGCAAACAAAACACGAGACAAATGGCCTCCGCTAATCTCCGTCTGCAAAGCACAATTACTTTTGGCTAAGTTGATAAATAAAACCATCTTCCAGTAATAGAATGTTCTTGTGACTTTGACCTTACACATGTTTCTTAGTAAGTCTTCATAGTAAGAGATATGGGGTATTTAACATTTAATAATAGTGAAGGAGAATAGACAAAAGTGTGGAAAAATAGAACGAACTAAGAATATTTTCAGAAGATGTTATTTTGTTGGGGTTCGGTCAAGGTAGATTAAAAAAAAATACTGTATTGTAAAGTAAATACAATTGTAAGGTAAAAAAAAAGTATTAGATATTCAAGGGCTCGTCCAACAGCTGCTTTTAATGCAATTCTTCTATACTTCATCCCTTAAGAGTAGAGCTAACTGTTTTTGGAAAACTCCCCAGAAGCATACATCTTATACTGTTATAGATATATGTGCAAAATGAAGTATATGTATATCTTTATTTTTAGGTTTTAAATTCCGAAAGATTAGAAATTATTAGCTACTACAAAATGAACAAATTTACAACAATAATTATTTAATACCTTAATTTTTTTAATAATTGATTTTTTTTNAATACAAAGAGTGAAATTTTCGGGGAAATTTCTCGCCCTTCAAGAGAGACGGGAGATTTTACTCCTCACTGACGAAGAGTGAGAAATACATATATATATATATTTATTTATGTACCGCAGTTGCGAGGGTTTCAGTTTCTGTATATATATATAACATTTTTCTGAAGCCACAGATCTGTAAGCCAGCAGCAGTCAGCTAGGCGAATTTCGGCTTATCTCTCTCTCTCTCCCTCCCTCTCTCACCTGTCTGCCTGATTCATCGAGTTTCTTCTCCTCCTCAAGTGGAGGGAAGAGGATTACTTGCTCTTATGCGTGTGAGGTGCTGCTCCCAGGCGGCTAACCACTCTAATCGTGCCGTTCCCTAACGAGCCTTCTCTGTCATTACGAGAAGTATTTATTGCTGCCACGGATACCCTCTCAAATAAAAAAGTAAAAGTGGAAATAAAATCCCTGTCCCACCCTGGTTTTATGACGCAGGTCGCCAATCATGCCGTTAAATATGTTAAATTTCAGGGGTGTTTACGACCCCCCCCCCCTCTCACCCATAAACTAGGGTGAATAAAACTGTTTCTTCTTGTCCGGACGCTACAGTTCGTACCTTTTTTACCTATGAAGCGTAAATCTCCTTTTCAAATGTGTTTGCTTGCTTTTACGTACACTTCCCTCTCTTACTTAAGATTTCTTACAACAATAAATTATTTTTTTTTGTATATGGGCGTGCGTGTGTGTGTGTTGTGTCATGAAATTTATAGATGTAAAACAATTTTTTTTTTATTATTACATAAAGTTTACATGCTTAATCAGTTTTTTGTCGTATCAATACTTATTATCTCGAGTGAAATAGTCTCATTCTAATTGCATAGTCTCATGCATAATTTCTATGCACACGAGTAAGTGTAGTCTTATTTATTTTGCTGCATATTTTCTTATTGGAATTTATTTTTTTATCAATTTATTATAATATAATTCATATGTATTTGTTCTTTTACTGCATAGTGCCTGTAATTTTGTAATTAAAGATTGAAATTTTGTTATTGAATCCATTTTTGCAAGCCGTTAGATGGCTGGCATAAGCTGAAGGAATTTGAAACACGTTTCATTATTGCTATATTTAGGAAATACATTAACCACTACTACTCTTCAGTTGGAAGTGAAATGCCAATTGTTCTCTATCAAATCTCCATGAACTGGTCACAACATTGACTTCCTACTCGAGAATTTGTAATCCCCTGTACTCTTCTATCCCATTTGTGTATATATAAATTTTAAATTTCAAAGAAAAGTAGGCTGTAAAATAAGAATTTTGTCCAAGTGTGCATTATATAATTTTCTTAGTGGAATATAAAATACCTTTCAGGTAGATATTTATTAAACTTATCATGATGTTTTATGGAGAAATAGCAGATATATTCTCATTTTCCTATGGTTACTTATAAGTGAGAATACTTTGGTCACGCAAGAGCTGTGTGAGCTAATCAGATTTGCCTTTTCTGCAACGTTCGCTTAAAAGGAGAGTTAGCGTCAAATTTGGTCTTTCGACGGAAAGGTTTGATGGCTGATGGTGGGGGGAGGGGGGGGGGAGGGCTCTACCTAAATATGGCTATAGTATGGAGATTGGAAAAGAGGACATTGTACTTCTGTAATATGCATTTACCTTTTTCGCATAACTAGCGATTTTCATTTTAAATCTATATAAAATAAAAAAATAATGAAATTTAAAGATTTTCTTTAGACCTACTTTAACAAGGAACTTTTAAATTAAATTAATTAATTAACTTAACAAGCGGCTTTAGTAAAAATGTACGTAGTAGATCATAGTTGTTTGTACATAGCATTTTAACTTATTATATTCGATTTATTTTTTACCTTTTTTTTAAGTTTAAAAACGATTTCAATGAGACTATAAATTTTGGTCTTTCTTTTAATATCATTTTTTTTTTCTAATGTAATATCAACCAAAAGTGTATTGAAACGCCTTAATAACCACTTGGTTTTCATAAGAGAACATTCCTCATACACGATATTGAATTCTTAATATTTCATATGCGTTTATTCTTTTTTTTTTTTTTTTTTTTTTTTTTTTTTTTTTTTTTTTTTTTTTTTTTTTTTTNTTACATTACACTTTACACCTATTTTGTTCTATATATTTTTTTTGTAACACTAATAATAATAATAATAACTAAGACTTTAGGATTTATTGTTTTAATTTTTCTCTATTTCCCGATTTGAGCCCTTAACTAACTCATCCAAGGGCTTTAAGAAAGGAAAAACTTAACCGACTTTGGTTTTGTTATTGCGGGCACAAGTGGGCTTAAAGGTACGCAATCATGTACGATCTTTAAAGAATAAAGGAGAGTTTGTTGACCGTAGATATTATTCTAAGATGATTTTCTATATTATTTCAAATCATCTTAGTTTAAAGAATAAAGTTATGTATTAAAGTATTATAGGATGTGAATTGCTAGCCATGGGGAAAGCCGGTTGGGGGGGGAGCGGTTTCTTTGTCCGGGATGAGTACGTGTTTGCTGCGTTGATCGGGCACGTCATTGGCTGTCTCTGACGCGCTGTCTGTTTTAATTGGTGCCAGCGAGACGTCCATCATCAAGTTGTAGCCATGTTCCACCATCATCGGACCATTAGTGTCGATGATGCGTCTCTTGAAGGAGGCACCTCCCAAAACCTACATCCAGGATTCCTGGAGGGAGTGACTTCTTCTCCTCCGGGAATCCTCATGCCCACATTCCTATTCCTCCTTTTATGGAGTTTTCCCTACGACACATGTCCAAACGACTCTTGAAGCGAGTCTCTTCTCCGATTCCTCTCAAGTCCTGTTCTTGGCGTTACCATACAACTCTTCTGCTCATGGTCCAAGTCGGAGATACTATTTATTTGTGTTTATTCTGGTCTTGCGTCTTCTTTATCACTCCACACTTAAGTACGTATTTACAATGAACTGCACGCTTCCAGCGATACGAACAGTCTCTTCTCATCAGTAATGTCTTCCTTATCATATGATCCACACTCAGTTTGCCACATAGATTTTACGTAAATATTGTCAATTTTCTCTCCAGGACAGCGCTAAACAGAGACTAAGTGCTAAGTAATAAAACTATATACTCATATAGTATTTTAAATAAGTGATTATTTTTGAAACCCTCATTCCACTTGAAAAGAATAAACAAGTCTAATTTTAATTGACTTAAATTCTTTGACTTTTTAGCAGATTTCTCTTAAAGAAATCAAGCTATTTTCGTTGGACGTGATATTCTAAAATTTGCAGCATGTCTTTAAAAAAATGTGGTCCGTTCAAATTTATATATTTATTTAATTTTTATTTAACTATTGGAGTCTCGGCCGTGGGCAGACTGGCTAATTTCTTAGTTAGCTGTGGTGGTGGCATATAACCATCGATGTGCTGAGCGGGAGAGCCGTTCACCCCGTGATAAAATATGGGGTTGACGCACAGTAGGACATCAGCTGTAGAGACCATATCCGGGGACTTCAGTAGCTCTGAGAAGCCTTACTAACGCTGACGTGCTCACTAGGAGGTCGTGCGAGACGCAGTCGAACTTTGTGCAGTCTCGGGAGATCGGTCCTGTTGGAGTCCCTTACGTGGCCCGATTTAGGAGCTTGGCGACGTGGTGAGCGGGGCATAGGATTGTTGTCCGCGCAGTGTCTCTCAGTAGCAGCTTCTCGAATACCCGGACTTGCGAGGTTCTAGCAGCTGCTGCTGGACAGCTCCTGCCTTTACATGAAATGGGGGGAGTTTGAGATGTTTAAAAGGAACATCTTGCCGATGTGAGGGGGCTTCTTCAGCAAGATGTCGTCGTTCCCGGTGGATCGCCGGCCTCCGTCTATGCTGAGCATAGCTGCCTGAGGATGGCGCTAAAAAAGTGTGAGTGTAGATCAGGATGCGAAAATTTGTCCATCGAATTATTGTATTTATTTGTTTCCCGTGAATCGTAATAAATACTGCAGTTTTCCTCAGGAAAATCAAGCTGTTCACTTTGACGCGAGTTTACGGAGGACGCCCAATACGATGGTCGGGGGCTTCCTTCTCTATAGGGCTTATTGTCCTCCACGGCTTATGAGAATTCCTCTCATCTATATCTTCCTTGATGGACTTTGGCAAATCTGCTTAGCTACTGCTTGACGGACTTATTTCAAAACGTGGAATTTATCATGTTACTAACAATTCATGAGAGGGAACAGAATAAAAAAATCTATCTGTCCTCGCCAGGAATCGAACCTGGATCTCCTGCTATCCGGGCCGGTATGCTGACCGTTACACCACAAGGACTAGCTAGATATCTCATTAAATTCCCTCTACATTAGCGAGAGCCTAACTTACGAGAAAGACGAGAACTTCGTCTTAANTGGTCAACAGAACCAGAAGTAGCATTATCAACTCATGAGACATATATATGTGTGTGTGTGTGTGTGTGTGTGTGTGTGTGTATGTATGATATGATATATTTGATAAATGAAAGAGATGATTGAGATTTAAATTACTACTTAAAATCATAAAGAGCGTGAGACGGGCGAGTGCCAAATTCATTCAACTTTTTTTAAAATTTTTGTCATGTCGAGTTTTCGTTATCTCAAAAAATTGATATCCTCCAATTACCGCAGAAGCTTAATAAAATGTGATGCACAGAAATAATAAGTTATCATTTCTCAGTTTCACACACACAAATGCGTTCGCACTAGCAAGCATACGGAGTCGAGTCGCACGGACATAAATGAATTACAATAATTGTAGTACAAATTATTTGTACTATATTGAGTGGACTACAAATATGTATGATGAGATCTGAAGATATCTTTAAAAATTCTCATCGTGGTACCAAAACATTAATCTTGATTTTCTTATTGTTTTACTGTTCACAATATCACATCTTTGGTGATATGATATTTATGGATTTTAAACAATCAATGAGAGGGATAGAATAAAAAATCAATCTCTCCCAGCCAGGACTCGAACATGGATCCCCTGCTATCCAGGCCGGTGCATTTTCATTCGTCCCGAAATGTCCGTCAATATCTATATTGTAGCTTATTAAATTAAAAAAAAAAAAAAAAATAAAGTCTTGTTTTATCAAAATTTTGATCGTACCCATTCTCTTCTCTTGAATATAATTTCCGAATTTTATATTGAATTCAATTCTTCTTCGATGTGCTAGCTATCTCCGATTTTTCACAAACTCATTTTAGCGTCTTACATAATGTCCCATTATCTGATTTTATTAATCTATTTGAAAATATTATATACACAATTAGAGTGTGTTAATTGTACCTATATAACTAAAAATTATCTTATAATTCAGTTTGAAAATGTATTTATTACTGAACCCACTAAGGAGTGCTGTTATTAAAATTTGCCGGTTCAGGAAAACCCCCCATGCCTGATGTTTCTTCATATGTACATCTAAAAATGTTATCTTTATCATGAAACAAACGTAGGTGAAGTTTCATTGAGTCATAAAAAACATGTAACTAGTTACGTTGAGTGTGGTTTGTTTTTTAGGTTAATTCTTCACTCCTACCTGCTCGATGCCCATTGTCTAACCCAGCCTTTTTTTTTTTTTTTTACAGAATTTTTCACAATCACGCGGGTGTAATATTTAGTTAAGTGTAATGATAGTTTACTTGATATATTATAGCCGATATTATATATTAATTTCTTTTCTTATTGATATTTGGCTTTTCGCATTTAACATAAAAGTAAAGGCTGAGTAAATATTTTTATTTGGTTGTGGTTTTTTATCCCACGTAAATTTTAAACAATTAATGATAGGGAATAGAATAAAGTAAAGGCTGAGTTCGTCCCCGAATGAAATTGAAGGATAGGAGTAGGGGGGGGGGGTTCCGAAATTTCTTTAACGCTAGCTGCCTTTAAGTGCAGTGCATTGGATCTAAACACCCATAAACAAAATTTGAATTTTAGGCTTTTTTTTGCAAGCCCTTAAAGGCTTTAATTAATTGTTTGCTTTAAATAAGATGAGGTGGAGGGGTGGTTTAGAGGTAAATTTATTATTGTAGTAATCTCCCTTCTTATTTGGGTTATGAAATAGTTTAAATACGTAATTGGCATTAAAAGTAAATTTTGTATAGTATATATAACTTTTTTTTTTTTTTTTACACGAAAAACGCATATTAAGGAAGAAATTTATGATATTTCTGTCAGTCTTTGAGGGACTTTTGGGGACCTACTTTTATCCTTCTTGTTTTCTTCGGCTGAAGTAAATTAAATTTCTCCATTCACACTTATTTATATCCATCTTTAAAGATACAAGAGAAATCTGCTTAGATTACACAGGTCCTGCGTGACATTTTTATAGAGGATATTTAGTTTAGTGTAATGAAACTACGGATTTGATTATTAATAAATATATATTGAATAATCGTGTGGGTATATGATTTGTAAGTTCATATACCAAAGTGGTCAACTTCGCTGTTGAGGAATTTGATTTGCTTACATAGTTCCTGCATGAAAGACTTTCTGTATTTAAAATAATATATTTGTTTCGTAAAAACAACAACAATATATTATTTTTTGATTGTAAGATTTAGAGTTGGGAAAAAATAAAATTTTGGACATTTTTCCGAGAGAAAAGTCTCAGCTGAGCCTCGTATTTGTATGTGCATGGCCTATTGGTTACAATGGATACAGGGCATGTGTTGAGTGGTGTTGGTTGGCCTCTTCCCTTTACCACACTGAGGACTTCTTATCAGTTCCCTCTGGAGTCGTTCTCCGGCCACGAGGGAACCGTTCCTGCAACTCCTGAAGTCCTGCCGAGGGGATAGAGCTATCCAGAAGTTTTACTTTATCTTGTTTACTTCTTGCCTCTTGGATGATCTACACCATTCTTAGGGCTGGAACTAAGGGCTTCTTATTTTTTACAGAAATAAATAAAAATACATAATTTTGTTGTTATGTAGGCGAAATAGTCCATTCTACATTTTATCTGACTTCTACTTTTATCTCTTTGAGATGCTAAAAATGTCTCTCCTGCTTTATATTTTCTTTTAGTCCCACTTTGAAATTATTCAAGCCTGGTTGGGAATGAGACAGATCTGTTAGTGGATATAAGAAAAGTAGTATGTGAAAGTTACAGGGGTTATATGTACGCATATATGCATCTATATGCATAAACTCTTACCTCTCATGGTCAACAGAACCAGAAGTAGCATTATCAACTCATGAGACATATATATATATATGTGTGTGTGTGTGTATGTATGATATGATATATTTGTAAATGAAAGAGATGATTGAGATTTAAATTACTACTTAAAATCATAAAGAGCGTAAGAGGGGCGAGTGCCAAATTCATTCAACTTTTTTTAAAATTTTTGTCATGTCGAGTTTTCGTTATCTCAAAAAATTGATATCCTCCAATTACCGCAGAAGCTTAATAAAATGTGATGCACAGAAATAATAAGTTATCATTTCTCAGTTTCACACACACAAATGCGTTCGCACTAGCAAGCATACGGAGTCGAGTCGCACGGACATAAATGAATTACAATAATTGTAGTACAAATTATTTGTACTATATTGAGTGGACTACAAATATGTATGATGAGATCTGAAGATATCTTTAAAAATTCTCATCGTGGTACCAAAACATTAATCTTGATTTTCTTATTGTTTTACTGTTCACAATATCACATCTTTGGTGATATGATATTTATGGATTTTAAACAATCAATGAGAGGGATAGAATAAAAAATCAATCTCTCCCAGCCAGGACTCGAACATGGATCCCCTGCTATCCAGGCCGGTGCATTTTCGATCACACCACCGGGACGAGCTGGATAACTTATTACATTCCCAACTCACTAGCAAAAAATTGGGAATTTAATAAGTTATCTAGCTCGTCCCATGCCGGCCCGGAAAGCAGGAGATCCAGGTTCGAGTCTTGGCTGGGACAGTTGGATTTTTTATTCTGTTCCCTTGCATTAATTGTTTAAAATTTACGCGTTATAATAAACCATAACTAAATTAATATTTATGATACTTAGGCATTTTTTTTTGTAGAATTATTATCGAAATAGAAGGAAGTACGACACTATTGATTTCTGATGGGGTCAGTGTGCTGACTACATCCCCCTTCAGCAGGAAATTGAGCTACATTTCCAGTTCTTTCAATGTAAGAACTCCTCAGTCACGAGGTTTAATAATTCCTCAAGGCTTAGGAAAGAATTCCTCCTTGCCCTATCTCTCCACCCGGCAGAAATCTGATTTATAAGTGGCCAGCTGAACGTTATTGAATTAAATTCTATTATAATTCTTTATAATAGTTTCAGTTGAATTTTTGGGGGGCGGGAGAGGTCGGCCGAGGCCAGTAATTTCCCATGATTTATCCGTCGATTATCCGGGGGGAGGAAGGGGGCTGATTATAGCCGGCAGAAAGGGCATGAAATTGTCGAAATGAGCTGGAGTGTCCCATTAGAATAATGGACGGCTGCCGGCAGCTTCCATTTGAATAGATATGGATCCTCCTGTAGCCGCCTCTGTACGAACAGCAATGAGGTGCGTGTGCAGGATACAGAATACAGGATACAGGATAGCTACAGCGAACGACAGCGCTAGCTTACTCTTCGCAAGCTTCATCAGGTGGCTGGTGAGGAGTGCACCATCATCTGTCAGAGGCACATGTCCACTCTTTGGGCTTACGGGTTTGTGTCAGCCATGCAGGAGCGGACCAAGGCGTCCTTCTTCTATGGGGGACAATTTACAACACTCTCAGGAGTAAATTAGTAATTTGATCCTAAATCGAGGAAAAAATGAACGTTACTGAGTCTCAAAAGGGAGTTTGTTCACCGTAGATATTATTCTTAGATGATTTTAGTTGGGGTTCGGTCAAGGTAGATCCAAAAAAATACTTTTTAAAAAAAAAAATGTAATTTTTTAATAAAGGATTATCTGCCAACGTTTCGGCTTACATCGTAAGCCATCATCAGGGCTGCCTATCATGAAGACGAGAGGGACGTCCTGTCCCTAAGTTCACATTTCCATGACTGAACTTATGCCTGAAGATGGCTTACGATGTAAGCCGAAACGTTGGCAGATAATCCTTTATTAAAAAAATACATTTTTTTAAATTTGTGTTTTTGGATCTACCTTGACCAAACCCCAACTAAAATCATCTAAATTACTGAGTCTCTTTTTAGACCGACCAGGAGGTGAGATGAAGGGAGAAAGATCCAACCTTCAAAAGTACACTCTTAAATGCATTTAGGACTTATCTAAATCATCCTTATGTACACACACACACATATATTATTTTATATTGTGGTTGTCGCATCTTCTTTCGTAAGGACCTTTTTAGTTGTCTTACAAAATGCCTAGCAGTAGCACCGTAACGCAAAAAGTTGAGGGCCTTAGCCAAATACAGTAGTATATGCCACTGGTCTGATAGGCCATAGATGTTTCTTTTAGAATTACACCTTGTATTTTGAAGACTCCCAGATGTGAGCACGCCGCGGCAGTCAGACATACTTGAACTCAGCTCGTGCCTTACGGAATGACTCTTTTGTATTACTTTAAATGTGAGATTTGCTTGCGGAGTGGTGGGGGGAGAACGCCGGCTTAAACTCGTGTTGTCACGTGACTGACCTTCAGAGTCGTCCCTTTGATTTCTTCAGAGGAGTTCTTATTTCCACCTAATGAGAATGTCTTCTCACTAAAGAAGACTTTGTCTCTCTCTGTCTCTTTGTGTGCCTTTGTCTCGATACGAAATTTAGTTCTCTTTGACCAATAAAATAAGTAACTGAGAATCGTCAAACACACGACCTATGTAATGAAGCTTTGAAATATTATTAAAATACAATTTTCGATGACTTAGGGTTTGACGATTAGTAATAAAAGCTTGGAAGTAATAGTCGAGCGAGCGTTTTGCCCATTAGAGCGTAAAGTATTGTTTTTCTTGTGTGTCTGTGTATTTGTCGTATTATTCCCAGCCTCGATTCGTAAGAAACAAGCGAGCCGTGTCGGCCGACATAGCTCTTCCTTGTCTGTATCAATATTGTAGATCCAGCTGCTCCTAGATCCTCCCGCATCAATATTCCTAGTTCTGGGCAGTCTGTCTTGTCCGCTCTAATTGGTGTGGCGTTCCTTTTGTTTCTGCCCAGTTTTCCGCGGGCGAACCGCTGTTCGGCAGCTGCCGCTCCCAGAAAGAATAGTGGCTTTCCTAGTTTCGGCTGAGATAGTGTGGTCTCTGGCCGACATTGTTTGATTGGGCGGGGAGATAGCGAGGCCTGCAATTAGTCTGGGAGAAAGGGGCTAGAGTGGAGGGTGACTTCTCAGCCCTCCTACATTTCTTCCTGGGCCCATAACTTCTGACTCGCCCACTTTTTTCTTTTTTTTTTTTGTTATCGCTCCAGTAAAAAAGAAGAACTTAAACCCTTTGTGTTGGGAGAATGCTGCGATCTGTACATATTTATAGACAGCTCTGTCTGCACCCCGTTCGTGTTATTGAGACAGTGTTGCGTGAGATCCCGACCGTCTTAACGAGGCGATGAAATTCTTTACCATTTCCACTCACTCAAAGAAATTTTTTCAGTAGCTCCAGGAGTTTTTGCCTCCGACTATTATACGAAAACAGGCTGCCCCTCTTACATATCTAATATAAAGTAGTTTACTGTCTAATATTGCCTATCTCTGATCTTCTATAACTGTAACTAAAATGTATACAATCATGAAAAACGGTATAACATTAAAAATATTAATTTAGTTGTGGTTTATTGACCCTCGTAAATTTTAAACTATTTATGAGAGAAAATAGAATAAAAAATCTATCTGTCCCAGCCAGGACCCGAACCTGAATCTTCTGCTGGACGGGCCGGTATGCTTCCATTGCACCACCGGGACGATTTAGATAACTTAATAAAATCCCAACAAAACAACCAAAACCCAAACCAACAAAAAGAAGAAAAAAACCGCCAAAGCCCCAAAGAACCGAAAATGGAAGAACAATTAATCAACCATCGTTATTTACTTTTTATTTTCATTTATAAATATTAATTTAGTTTTGGTGTATTCCCTCTCATTAATTGTTTCAAATTGACGTGGGGTAATACACCACAACTAAATTAATATTTATAAACGGTATAACATTATGTAAGCCGAAAAGTTTATAGATAATCTTTTAAAAAAACACATTTTTTAAATTTGAATTTTATTTAGATCTACCTTGACCGAACCCCAACTAAAATCATCTAATAATGGTAAAACATTATGTATTGTAATTATTTTCGATTTTCTTGATAATTACTGCGCCCTTCGAATCAAGTTTAGACGCACTGAACATTGCGTATTTTTCAGCCTCTAGTTTCGCTCTTTTGCAGATGAGTATTTGGAAAGTTAGGTTCGGCATTGTGCAAGATCTTTTAGGAGCGATATTATCAAGTGTAGGAATCATTTGAAACAATATTGAAATCTAAGAAAATATATTGGCTGCCAAAATTGTAAAATAAAAATTGTATTATTTCTGATCAATCTTTACCGAACGCTTAAATATTTTCTACTGTTAGTCACGACGGTCAAAAACTCTCCATTTGAATATAATTTACATTAAAGTATAATTATCTTCAATACAGGTGGTGTACATGTATGTGTGTGTATATTTAACATTATCTTTTTTTTTTTTGTAATGAATCTCTTGAAGTTTATTAACTTATAGACTAATATGAATTTTCCTAAATAAATCTATATTGGATGTTAATGATTCAATTTTTTTTTAAATAAAATTAATTTGCATTTGATATGAGTGCGTTAGGGTAGGCAGGAGCGGCACACTAGTTGTGTTTGTGCTGTGGGCAGTACGTGCTCCCGGCTCTGGGAGCTGGATTAGGGCTGTCGCCAGATGATCAGAAAAAGTGTGTCGTTCGTCTTGCGGGTTTAGTCTGTCACGGGGGCTCAACGACAGGTCTTCTCTCTGGGAAATTAACATCGCTTCTTCTCCCCTAACTCTTTCACGTCGTCTCCTTCTGATGGGTGTCCATCATCTCATTCGTTGTGCTCCCCCCACTCTTCTTGCTAGATTGATTGTGTAACCTTCATTAAATTTAATTTTTTTTTTTTTCAATATCCTTTGAGTTAGTAGAGCAAGGGAAATTAGGAGCAGATAGACAAATTTCATTAAAATCGTCCCAGTTGAATATTTCCTGTGTATGGTGTTTAAGCCAATTCCGAACGAATTTAGGTATTGAAGTTGTGACAATTTTTTAAATATTTTTTCCAGTCTTACCTACTAGATACTAAGAATTTTAGTCACTAAAAATGATGTGTGTGTGTGTGTGTATCAACGTTCAACCAGTTGTTTACCTGTTCCGTAATTGAGCTATTGCCAGCAATAGCTTTCAGATTTTTCTAATAAAATTGAACATTTAGTTTTTAAATAGCAATAAAGTTTTTGTAGCAAAACAAAAGGCTGGAGAAAATCCGGTCTTATAGGTTCGGAGGAAAAATGACAGAAGATTACTTCTAATTTCCGACAATTAACATTTGTGTGTTCAGGAATATTGAGTGGGGGTTTGCCTGTACCGTGTTTTTGGAATCCTAATTCGTTGTTTTTCCTAATGAAATTTAGCGTACAGTTTTTAAATCCAAATGAATGTGTAAAATCGGGCTGGTAGGGATGGTTTGGGTGATTACTTGAAATGTCAAGTAAGAGTACAAATAATCGATCTGCATCTGTGGGCGTAGAGTAATGAATCACTAAACATATTTGGTGATTGGTAAAAGATATATTCCATAAGTGTGGTAGGGGGCATGTAACCTGGAATGACCAAATAGAAATATTCATCTGCTGCAATACTGTGGTAATAGACTCAGATTTTATGGACCTTTTTAGTTTATTTTCAACCGAAAAAAATAAATTTCTTTTTCTTTTCGACAATCTCAAAATCTTTACCCTAATCATTGTGCAAAATTCAATGTTTTGAATCTGAAGAATACTTTTACTATACCACAATAGCTTATTCTGAAATTACATTAATAATTTTTAATCTGTCTTAATATGCATTTTAAGTAATATTGTTTGTTATAAGGATTTTATAAAATTAAATAAAATTATTTTAATGAAGTTATTTGTAGACCTCTTTTGGTACAAATGTTGGTGATGGGCGAAAAAAAAATGTTGTTTTTGACGCTTTATCGTTTTAGCGAGAAGAGATTCTTAAATTCACTCCCTACTCTGATATTGTATGCAAGATGAAAGTATCACTGTTTAAACATCAACTATCTCTCTCTCTCTCTCTCTCTCTCTCTCTCTCTCTCTCTCTCTCTCTCTC
>KZ806888.1:1366137-1394169 GCA_000696205.2 Oncopeltus fasciatus
ATATATATATATATGTGAGTGTGTGTGTGACACGACTTCCCCTCTCGCCTTCATGATAGCCCTGAAGATGGCTTACAATCTAGACTAAAACTTTGGCTGATAATAAAAAACACACATTTTTAAAATTTTATTTTTTGGATCTACCTTGACCGAACCCTAACAAAAAAAAACATCTTCTAATAATTTGTTAGGTTTCCTTGAATCGTATTAATTGTTTATTCGCTTATCGATACTTTGATATTATAAAATAAGGTGTGAGGGTGAGCTGATTTGTTGTGGAATGTCTTCCGATCTTCCCTTCTTCAAATTCGTTTGTAACAGCAGACGAGTTTTATCGGACAATGTTGGGCAAGGAGTCCTAGCGTTTAGCGTAAACTGATGCAATTTAAGAGTATTTGTTTTATTATTGGTTCTCGCAAGCAGGGTGGGGGGTAAATTGTTTTTGTTTTTAATGTGTGCTCGTATTTCCCTTCCAATTCATTGAAATGTATAGGTATTGGTATGTGGTCGACTTGGGCTCCTGATGAGGGACGCCGACATGTGGGGAAATGTTGCGAAGGAAAGGAGGCCTTCGCTCCATGCCGTCACGTCCTTCTTCCAGGACACTACTTTCTTCTGGAGATATTCCCACGACTCCTTCCAGGCAGATCTTTCTTCTCCGTCCGACGTGTGCGCACCAGACACTGCATATAAACACGTATATGCACATGGCGTATACAGCTGCAGACGGACCCCTCTTCTTCAGGTTATGCATGTCACACATGCATGTGCAACTAACTGTATCACTCACGCACACTTCACTTCCAACGTTCAGTGCGTACAAAAAAAAAAAAAAAAAGAGAGATTGTTTTGTGTGTTTCTTCAAATTATTTTAGAATATATTTGTAAGATAAAATAGAGTGGAGGCAGGAAGGAACATTTAGCACATTTTCGGAATCTTTTTGGAGGAGATGTGCCGTCCTTACTGCTCCTGATGACTTTGTATCCTAGAAGCCATTTGTCCTGAAAAGGTCCTTTGTTCAAGGAACTCATGCTGTTTTTTTTTCCCCCTAGAAATAATGTCTTCTATAGTGCAAACTTAGCACAGCAACTTAGACTTTATCACACCACACAGCTGTACTTTTACTTTAGTAGATAGAATGAAAAGACAGAGAGAGAGTTTGGCCCTAATTTTAAAGTGTGCCCAATATATGAAGGCTCCTCACAGCTGTCCTAAAACACTTTAACTGAAACCATAAATTGCATAATGTAGTCCAGATCTGAGAACTTTGACTGCCCGGTATTGTACATATAGTTTCTCTTACAGTGTTTTTGGGCAGCTTTGAGGGCCTTCAGATATTGGGCACACTGTAGCATTTGTTTACATTTTATTTTAATTTTTCTAAAAGTGAAATTAATGAATTAATTAATAATTCTTTTTATATGAATACCCTAAAAATTTTCTCTAGATTTCAACCTCGAATTAACAAGACCAATGATTTATGAAGGCATGTGTAAATATTGAATTTGTTTTTTCTTTTAAATAGACCTTTCAACCAACCCTCCTTGTTTCATCACAAATATGTAATATAAATCTAAATAACGTATATAGATAGAAAATATATAGTATAACACTACTTTTTATATTTGTGTATTCAGAAAAAATTGAACTCAATTTTTTGTTCCATATATTTCCAGTTAGACTTAGAAATGCATATACGCATATTAGCAGAGACTTCTCGTTCTACTTCAGTCTATAACTAACACGTCTCTTCTTTACCTGCTTTATTTTTATATTATAACTGGATATCTGTGTGTGTGTGTTTTGAAGTCCTACGTCTTTTGGTAATAATAAACTTTTTTATTTTAGCTGGAATGTGTATCATCTGCATTTTATATTATTAATTTTGTAATTTACTAGAATAATTCGCTAATAATTACTTTAAACTTTCAATATTAGCCAAGGCATTGGGAATAGTAGAGTTTGATTCTATGCGCCTTTCAGAGGTAAAGCTAATGAACGGTTGCCGGACTGAGTGCAGACACCTGCGAGCCGTTCGTGCCGACCCACAGGTATTCCCAGTAGGTTTGGAAATAAAAATGCAATTAAGAGAAAAAGAGGAGGTTTTTATTTAACAAGGGGCGGACGGGGAGGGATGGCTCTGATATTACGAAAGTCCTGTATAAGGAGGCAATCAGTGCGCTAACTAGACGAGGGGTGTTTGGGCTCTGTAATTATAGGGTTCTGTCTTGGGTGGGTTTTCCTGCTGCAGGCCGACTGAGGCTGTACCTCTGCTGCCACATCCCATCCTCGGCTTGTGGCTCAGCTCGTCTTCTCCTCGTGGCTCGTCTCTCGGCATTATGAAGTCTCCTAGTCTGGCACTCCCTTCTCCTCTCCATCTCTGCCAAAAGATTTTATGGCGCTAAGCTACTTTCTTCTGATTTCTGTCCGCTGGGCTATGTCCTACCTCTGGTATTCATCTCCTCTACACGATGTAACACAGCTTTGAGTTGCATGTGTCTAATTCCTGTCAAAAAGATCGCTTAGATCGCATCTCAATCAGATTAAAGTTTCAATAATTCAAATAAGAGTGTAAAACATATTGTGGATATCCATTTATTATTTATTTCCGTTTTCCGTATGCAATTTAAAATAAGTGTAATAAAATTCGAGAGAGGCTTGTCATAATTATTTTCTGATAGCCATTATATTATAAAAACTTATAGGGAAATAGGAAAGCTGTTGTTTTCCTTATTAGTAGTACAGAGTGTATGAAGTGTTTACTAAAACGTTATGATTTGATTGATATTTGTAGGGAAAGTGGGTGTAATCAATATGGTGGGAGCGAGGCAGTGTTGACCCAGCTGATCGCCGCCGGCCTCAGAACCGTTCCCTATGCAAACACAGAGTATATCTAATTAGTACAATTGGTGTGTTTGTCTCTGGAATTCGCGGCTCGGGCAACAGCTGTGTCCTCACTCCTCCAGGACTCCAGCAGGACCAACTTCCTAAATCCTTTTCACCCTGCACAAGATATGTGCTACATCTATCTACTGCATGGTAGACAACTGCTAGGCCAATCAAATTTCACTGGCTCCAGGAGTAATGTCTGTCTTACTATTTTCAATATTTGCCACAATTATCAGACATGTTAGTTATCCTAGATCAGGATACTCTCTAACTTCATTATTCACATAGCCCTGGCGTTAGCAATAATAAAAACTTCTGGTTTTTTAATTTTTATTTTTCTGTTTCAAGGATCGAATCCACGGCTTCTATCTAGTTAATCTCTTTATGTAGTTAATGCATACCAGGCAAAAGTTTTAGGTAACCTATCCATATGCAATATGAAATATGAAAAAAATATATAAATTATCGAGTATAAATTATATGGTTCTTTAAAAATGTTGAATTTCATTTCTATTTTAAACTATTGTTATGTACATCTAATGCTCAAGTTTCAATTATTTCTCTTCTAAAGATGCGTCTAATACATTGTCAGCATACATGTTATGTACAAGTATTCTCCTGTTTGAAGGATAGAGAGATGTTTTGTTTTATTTTTTCAAATAACGCTTACCAATTTTTCGAAGATGTACGGAGGTCATTAGCATGGTCATTACCATCGGAGTCGTACTCACTCCCTGAGTCGAACCAACTCCTGATATATGAAGCTTCTTCAATAAGTAATAATATATTGTTGATTTTTATTTCATCATGTGTTTCAACCTTCTTTTAAGTACCACTAAAAACTTTAATTACTCATATCATGAAATGGTGAATATTTAGGAAGTTTTATTTAGTGATACCATTAAATTAGCCTGCATATTGTAATCATTACATTGTCTTCTGCTTGCCGCTAGGCGAGCGCGGCGTTCTGAGATTTTCAATTCAACATTTGGGCATTTTGTCATTATTTTCTGAATACATTTTCCCGAAAAGTAACAATCATTTGTTGTAGATAACAATAGATAGGAGAAATTAATAGACTTTGTAAACACCCTTGTAATACTCCGTATTTCAAAGTCAGTAAATCCCCCAAAAAATTAAAATAGGGACTAAACTAAGCTACAGATTGTTCCCTCTGAGTATTTAATTATATACTGCACCAATTCTCTTCGTTATCTTACTCTGGTGGAATATTTCATGTGCTTCGATGTGCTAAATTTATAAATTAATTATTCTGAAGATCCCACTTGGTGGTATACTTAGGTGAGCATTATCATATTGTATATACATTTGTGTGACGGGTTGTGCCCGCAAGAGAATAGCTGGTGAGAAATAGTTCCGCGTTTGCACACACCACCTTCAGCACAGCAGATAAATTTCCCTTTCAAAGGTTAATGGCGGACAACAGACAATGCCCTTTGTTACTTCTCTTTAACAATAATTAATGGATACAGCCCTGTTTAGGGATAAAGATAGCTTCCCCAATCCCTTCGGCTTCTCCCTCCTTCCTAATACATTCTCTTACTCTATTTTAGTTTATTTCTCTCTCTCTCTTTCTTAAACTGATGTTATCCATTCGCGACCTCTCTCAATAGTAAACCCCTCTCAAAATTTATTGAATATTTAATAAAAAATTTTTTATACTATATGAAAATAAGTAACTATATGTGGTTCATACTTTAGCCATATTTTCGAAAAAGGCTGAATCCATTTTGGTCGAGATGAGATTTTACTTTTCTGTCAGAGATAACTGGAGACAGTGGACACTTTTTCACTGAGCAACAATGCCACCAGTGTCACCGAGACTCTGACAGCTTGGAAAAATTAGATTTGTCCCCAAACATTTCAACTTTTCTGATGAATTGTTTAAAGAGAAAATAGTTTTTATAATAACCCGACAATATCAACTAGATTCAGCAGGATTTATTGATCATTGTTAGGTAGAACAATTAGAATTGGTTGAAGACAATAAGTTAGATTAGCATAAAAAATAAATAGAAAACACATTCATACCAAAATCAGCGTAAAGAAACAGATAAATACATATCAGATCAAGAATCATATTGCCGGAATTTAGTTAGGTGTTGTGAACAATGTACTTGCAAAATACTGATTATTTTGATAAAATCTCAAAATCTAATATAGCTGCAAAGGTATTGGAAGAGTGGCGTGGACTTATACTAATTACATATTTTGACTGTTATAGCAAAGTTAAAGATTGATTACTCAAATATTATATTTATTAAATTAAGAATTGTTGAACATTATGAAATATAATGGAATTTGAGAAGAACAAAAGAAAGCGTACTTGACACCCTTAAAAGTAGAAAATAAAGTAAATAAAAAATAATTTATTAAATGTATATATAATATATTCAATAACCTATTACAAGAAAATAATATCTCTTGGTCTAATAACATTCTTGGTTAACATATTTTTGTCAATGGGATAATTATTTTTAAACTGACTATGCAATGCTTCCTCTATGGTTATCGATCATTATGGATTACAAATATCGTTTCTACAAACATGTGGTAATCATCCTTGAAGGTTTCTTTTCAGTTTTGGCGTGGCAGGAAGGATCTTATCTGTAAATAGTTCACTTTTGTTTTAGTTCCTGAAGAGGCTTGCAAGAACGCGTAACTGCTAAATCAATAAAAAACATTTTCTCCGTTTGAAAATAAAAATCTCTTTATTTGGTTTTTGACCTTCACCTTTCACGAAGAAATTATAAAAGGAGGTCACCTTTTTGAGAACAAAAATATTAGTTTTCCCATAAACTAATTCCATTTCCCATATAGAATCCAGGCGAAATTATTAAAAATGTGATCTAGACCCTAATCCGTTTCATCGTAATTAATTATGAAAGAAGGATTACCCCTTCTTTCCCCTACATTGTCCAATATGGTTGTCTTGAGCCATCTTTTGCAGGACTAAGTTGATATCTTAAGATAGTATTATTTCCAATATTTTTGTGTGAATAAATTCTTCAGTATTGGAAGCGCCGATCATGTCAGTTCAGCAAAACCCATTTATTTGGCCAGATATATTTTTGTGTTTTTATTTTATTGCTATAGTTTGTTTGTTTTTATTTACAATAAGAATAGCAAAGAATAGATTTTGGAAGAAGAAGTGTATTACACGATACACATACTTTTGTACGTTTTCGGCACATTGTATTTTAAGAAGATTCTTGTGTCAAATCTTCCTGAAAGTAAGGGAACAACAAGAGAAGGATGACTGTTGCTCTTGAGGAATTCCGTGGTAGGGACAGGACTGAGCATTGCTCACTCGTCCTGGCTGGAGATCCATTCTCTGCGTCTAGAAAGATTTGAGTAAATTGTTCCAAGTTTGTTGTTGTTGTTGGGAGATTTCCCTCATTGAGTGAACAATGGCGCGTCCTGCTACACTCTTATTAAAGGTGAGATTTACGCGGAGATAAGCGGGGTGCGCGAGCCCCAGACAATGGAGCTAAATGAAGGCGTTTAAAAAGCACACTGCATCCTGGGAACTCTGCCAATTATATTAACACCCTTTGTTGGGCCGGGTATACCACACGCTGCAGGTCTACCAGATCCAATCTCAGCGCCCTTCGTTAGCCAATATCTGCTCCTTCCTATCTACTCCCCTTATCATCTATACCTTTCCCCCCTCCTCCTTGCCCTTCTTCCCCCAAACCTCTCTCCTTACTTTCCTAATTAGTGTCCTTTTAATTGTACTGTCCTTACGGATAAAGTTTATCTCAACTTGCCTTTTAAAGTGCCAAGACCGTTTGAATGTCTCTATTTCTTGAAGAAAAAGAAAATGTTTGTGAATATGTGTGTGTGTGCGTGCGTGCGTTTGAGTGTGTGTGTGTGTGTGTGTGTGTGTGTGTGTGTGTGTGTGTGTCAGTATAATATATATACCTGCCTGCGCATCATGCTATTTTATTACAATAAAATATATGTTAATTGTGTATGTAATGTATTGCTAATTAATATTGGCATTAAGTTAAATTTGTATTATTGAAGATAAAGAAAAGAAAACTTAATTTTTTATAATTAGATGATTTTAGTTGGGGTTCGGTCAATGGAAATGTGAACTTAAGGACAGGACGTCCTCTCTTGTCTTCATGATAGCCCTGAAGATGGCTTACAATGTAAGCCGAAACGTTTACCGATTATCTTTTCAAAAAATACACTTTTTTTAAAATTGTATTTTTTTTTAAATTAAAATCATCTAATAATAATATCTACGGTCAAAAAACTCTCCTTTTTAATTTTTATTTAAATTAACTAAATGTACTATTATTTCGATAATCTGATTGAATGCTATTATGAACACTTTTGTTTTTCCAGTTAAAGAGTTTTCAATGTTTTGTTTTGTTTTTTAAAAGTAAATTATGGTAATAAAGATAATAAAGATTCCGTACATCTCATTTTTTGTAAGTAGGCTTAGCTTTTGTAACAGGGTACAGGGCGCACCGATTGACATATCACACTGTAATTGCAAATGTTGACAACCTCTTTCAAAGAACAGCTGTTTATCTCTAGCAGAAATCGAACCAGGGCCTTGGTTCTTCAGAGGACGGCGATGCAACAGAAAATATCGATTTATTTATCTGTTATTCATAGGTAAAGGTTTTTATTTCATAATCGAGGTTACTACAATAATAATAATAATAATAGAACAAGAGAGGTATACGTCAGATTAAGCAATAAAACGATTTCCTCTAGCTAAGATCATAGTTATGTTTAAATGTCTTATTTAACTTAACATTTCGACTCTGAAGTTCACGTCTACTTAAGAGCAACTTATTGTAGTAATGGAATACAGTACCCTTTACAGATTATTCTGTTGGTAAACTCGAACATTTAAATTGTTATATGCTCTGGTAGTGTTACCCTTTACGCAAGTGCCTGAATACCTGTGAATATGCCCCTCCAATATTAAGGTTATCATTTTTTTTTCTGGTATTTAATCCCACGTAAATTTTAACAATTTTTATTATGTTCCCTTGCACTAAAAAATGTTTAAAATGCCCCTCCAATGTGTCTCTTATTGGGGTGTAGTTGAAGTATGTTATCTGGAATCAGGACACTAGAAATAGAAATTGTCCTGTGATAGTAAAACATTATTCATTGTCTGCCCTTTCCGCTAACGTAACTCTAATGTCGTCATCAGAGCTAATCGGAATATTGATGGGTTCAGCCAGAAGTACACCCTGCGGAAGACCGATGGCCCTACATCCGTACTACTTACAGATCGGTCAATCTACATAGCGTTGCCTAGAAGAAGTGGCCCGAAGGCGGAGCCCAGCTGTCGCCATCTGCATAACTCTATGGCGCCGAATAAATCTGAAGCTAGGATAACAGTGGTTAAACATGGCTGACCCTGTTTGTTTACTGGTAATTTGTTAATGACCCTCATCGGGATGCATAAAGTCGCCGGTAGCCTTCCCCTGAATACATTACCATATTCCAGCTCTTTGGAGGTCCATTGCTCCAATGTGGCAGATTATTCTTCTGCAAGGAGGAGGAGAGTGAGGCGGGGTCAATTCCAATGACGATATCATCATGATAATTCAGAAGGTTACTCTTTTAGGAATTTTGCTAGATGAAACTCTGTTTAAAATAGAGAAATAAGTTTTCTAGATTTGCTTCTTTCTGCCAGCCATTAAGCATATATATATATTAACATAATATTTTTAAAATGGGAATATTAAGTTGGTAGAGGATAATATGTACAGCCAATATTCTAGGACTCAAAGGACAAAAGATAATTCTTAATCTCTTACATAATAGCAGGGGGGAGGGGGAGTATATGTACGTTATGCTGTGGTTACTTGTCCGAAAATTCTCCTAAAAATGTCTGGGACCTCGCTACAACTATGACACTCACCTCCGGAGTGTGCTATAAGTCGGAAAATTTAGATTTAGTTAAAAATGGAGTCACAATAATTTATTCCTTATAACATAATTCCTTATTATTTACAATAAAAGCAGTATTTTTACATATCTACGAATTTGTAAGTATCTAAATTTTTATTTCTATTTTCTCCCCTTATGAAGCCAGTAAAATGCAGCAAGGAATATTATCGGTTATAATATAAACAAAAAGCTTTACAATTCCATTTCAAATAGACTACTTACAAAATTTTAGGTTCTTTCAAAAATAAATAAAATGACCTGAGTCATCGCTGTCCCATGGTACACTCCCCTCTACTCCTCGTACCAACATTCCCTTTCGGTATTCTCCACCAAGTTGAGGGCTGTCTATAGGCAGTCATCGCCCTAGCGTTTCCACCACATTCTCCTCAGTCTAATCTCCTCCTTAGCTGGTAGGTGGGGCGAACGTCTGAAATATCTCCTCATAAAAAACGAGACCAGAAGCCGGCTTGTACCTGGCCCTCACCTTGGCGGTTTCGGTGTTGGGTGTCCTCCAGTTCCTATCTGTACCTTACTCGTGGACGACAAGTTTTTGACTTACGGTGGCTGAGATTCCGTCTACCAGCTGAAGATGTGACATGTACTGTCGAAACGTGGTCCCATTCAGCAATAAGATCTGATGTCTTCTGAAAGTGCGGGGTCTTTGATGGCCAGGATGTACATTTACTACATGGGGGGGGGGGGAAGACGGCGCGAAAGTATGGTTCTGAACATCACCACATCTCAGATTCTGCTAATTAGGACTGTAATTGTAGTTTCCCTCCAATTTACACATTTATGTTAAATATAAAACTAATTTTATAAAAAATATGAATCTATAAACTCTATCCTTTAAGTAACTGAGTAAAGTTATTAAGGTTTTGTTTGTTGAAACTTCTCTAGACACATGAGCGAACTCATTATCCATATTTGTAGTAGGCGTGTGTAAACTTGAATGAGATTGGCGTCCGTTTGGTAGGATCGATGAATATGTGCTGAAATCTCGTCAAGTCAAATACATTTTATTATAAGTTAAATTGCTTTTCTATTTGTAGTATTATATTAGATATTATCATTATTATGTTATAATTTAGAAATATTTCTTGAATTTAAAATATGTAGGTCTCTTGTCTATTTTTCGGTTCCCGGAGTAGCTGAGGGTAACTGTTGGGCTCCATGAATCCTGGCGCTGCTTATTCAAATCTCGTCCTTGGCAATCTTTCATCGAGAAATAAAAGCTTGCCCAAAGCCATGAGTGTTTATAGTAGGGTTTAAACCTTTAGATAGCCCCCGCCCAAATGATCATAAGTCGTTGAAGAGAAGGTTTAGATAAATAAATGTCTACTTTATAAATATGCCGATGTCTAAATCCGTTGTAAATTGTGGGCAACTAAAAATAAGAAAAAAAAAAAGGAAATGATAAAAATGATTAGTGCAAGGGAACAGAGTAAAAAATCTAATTGTCCCAGCCATGGCTCAAACCTGGATCTCATGCTTTCAGGGCCAGTGCGTTTTCCACTTATGGCTACCGAGACAAGTCTGATAAGTTATTAAATTCCCCGCACTAGTGTCGAGAGTCTAACCTCCGAGGCTGACGAATATATCGTCTTATGCTCGGAGGAGCTGACATTAGATTTTTATTCTGTTACCTCGCACTAAAAAATTGTTAAAATTTACGTGGGATTAAATACCACAAAAACAATTTATCAAATTAAAATTTAGAAGTAAATAACGAGAGTCATTTAAAAAGCTTGACAATGTCAGCACCTCTGAGCATAAGACAATATATTCTAAGATGATTTTAGTTGGGGTTCGGTCGAGGTAGATCCAAAAAAACACAAATTAAAAAAATGTATTTTTTTAATGAAGGATTATCTGCCGTTTCGGCTTACATTGTAAGCCATCTTCAGGGCTATCATGAAGATGAGAGAGGACGTCCTGTCCCTAAGTTCACATTTCCATGACTGACGTCTGGCAGATAATCCAGGTTGGTTCGAGTCCTGGCTGGGACAGTTAGATTTTTTATTCTGTTCCCTTGCACTAAAAATTGTTAAAATTTACGTAGGATTAAATACCACAAAAAACAAATTTATAAAAAGGAAATGAGTTTTATGGTATATTCTTGACTGCATTGTAATGTTAATTGTACAAGTTTAACAAGTTAAATGTTTTCTTGTTTGTCATAGCTGGGAAATATTGAGAGAGGTGCTGTTTTCCCATGTGCACTTATACCTTTTAGTTAAGTAAGAGTATTTGAAGTCTCACTTGTTTATAGGTAGTCCCTACTACACAGCTGCCTCTCTGTCCTATCAGCTCCACTTTCCTAGGTAGCTTGTTCTTCGGTTTGGGCCATGTTATTGTTGAAATCTATCTTTTTTGTCCTAGTCTGGAGTACGGTACTTTTTGAGAGTGGTAGGAGGCACGTGTGAGGTGGCATATGGCGTCCGTGCTTATCTCAGCGACCGCCGGAGGAGGTAGCTCTAGAAAAAAGGGGTTTTCATTAGCGGCTCTTGTAGTGTCGGCTTGCAGCGTCTCTCCGGCCAGCTGTCAGCTGTAAGGGTGAGCTCTTAGTGGCCTCTGATTGGCCTCCGGAGGGGTGAGACAGTGATTTCACCTAGATATTCAACTTGCAGGCTTAGGCACTTAAGTAACCTTGTTCAAAATTAGAACCTCGCCCCAGGATACTAGAATACTAAAAGAATCATGTCCAAGTTGTTCTGTACCACAAATCTAAACGGCTTAAATTACAAGCCGCACACTATGTCTGTTCATAGGTTTCGCTCTGGGTTTAATCCTACACATTACCGAGATACTATCGGCTTCATTCGATCAAAAGTCTGTTGATTCTAATGCGGTAGATGAAAACTTGCAACTGCAGCTCCCTGGTGGCTAACATTTCAGCACGACTACTCAAGAAAATGTTCGCAATATTATTTTATCTATAATTCGAATTTATTGCACTCGTAAAGATAGCTGACGGAGATAATCGAAGGGTCTCGTTAAGAACTCGGGATGTTGCCTTGTTCCTCATACGCAGAATACACCTGTTATCTATTCGTTAAGCTATTGTTGAATTGTCCTTATCATTAACAGATAAGAGTGTTTCAGATGCAATAAACAAGTGAAACTCATTCCTTAAACTACTACTTCAACTACTAGCCATATGAGTAATAGGGCATTACCTAGATAGATAACTAGTCCCCTTCTTACAGCCTCTTCTATATTCTTTCTTTTGTTTTCCCTTGCATCTCTTCCTCCATGTTATTACCCATCTACTTCTGCCATGGTGCTCTCTCAGGACCTACTTTTCAGTTGAACATTTCTCTGCTTACTTCGCTTTTTGCAATGTACCCTCTTTCCTACTTTCTCTATCTACCCCTGGCAGCGCCCTCTATGCCCTCATCTTGATGTCCTCGATTCTGCTGATCCTTAAGCCCCCATTCTCAGTCGCCCGCTTCCTCCTTACACGCGCCTTCTGCCCTGCCCCCTCCAGGCCAAACTAATCGGTTTATCGGGCCGCCGACACTTCCTCCCTCTCTCTTACGCATGTGACGTCGCCACTGACAGGTCAATAATAACCCAGTTAACAGTCATCCCTCCGGCCTCGACGCAAGCCTCTCCTCACTCATAATTATTTTTCGAACGTGTTCATCTGCATTCCGCCCAGATGTCAGTGCTATCTCACATTCTAATGGAACTTGGCTTCCGTCTGCCCCCAGGAATTACCATATATTATAGTCACATCTTTTTGTGACTTTATTAATCCCTATATTGCTACTCCATCCTACTCTGATGGCTTTCTCGGTCTCTCTTTTCTTTTCATCCCATAACTACTGATTCTCTAATTTGTATAGTCCTTCACTTCCATCGTCAGCTGACATGAAAAAAGTTATAAAGAAGCTTATGTTATGGTTTTATTCCTCTTTTAATCCCTTGTCTTCACCTGTGTTTTCTTTATAAATAAAAAAAATCTAGCTTTTTCCAAGAACCAATTCCGTCACGGAGAAACTGTTTAAATTGAGCTAATCTCTCGCTAAAAAATATTTATAATTTAAATTTCAGGTGTTGCCCAATCATCCAATTGTTTTATTTATCTATTTTTTATTTAATGTTCTTTTTTTTATGCTCCGAGATCAGTAGGAGGTTAATTATGCTGAACTGTTTAAATATTTTAATCATATTTTGGTTTGAATAAACTAAAGATTATCTTCATAGTTATCCAGTTTCGTTCCTTATATAACAAACATTTAAATACTTTTTCAGCTGCTTATTTCAGCTTGTTTGTGTTTTTGTTTACGCTACATTAGGTTATGTTCAAAACAACTTTTGATTTTTATTTATCGACGGACGTGTTTATGATTTACCCCCTCTTCTTGAGAATTCAACACCGATTGAATGTTTATAAACGGATATTCCCACAATATAAGTTTGATTCCCTTTTATATAAAATGTACGCCCAACAGGGCCTTGTACGACGATTTGGGACAGTGCTTCCTTCTACCCCTCATGATGCTGATTTCGCTACATAAAAGCTGTAGTTTTTAAAATGTATTTGTGCGTTCATGTGCAAATTTCTGTAAGTTAAGTGATCCAGCAGTTTAAACTTGACTCGAGTTAAGGGTTGAACGCGTTTTCAATTGGAATTATTCAAATTAGAGTTTAGATTTAAATTGTTTAAATGTTATAAATTTACGCGATTAAAACTACATCTCTTCATAGGTTAAAGCTATATTTAATGTTCATTATTACATTGACGTTACATTGCACCCGATAAACCATTATAAATATTATGGTTTAGCGGGTGCAATGTAAATGGGAATGTGAACTTAGGGATCTACCTTGACCGAACCCCAACTAAAATCATCTAATCAATATAAATATTATTGTGGCATTTTACGTTTTGTTACGTTTCAGACAAACCCCTACTCCTGCATGCTAAATTTCGTACTCGAGAATTACAAATTGTGGTCGCCACTTTCCCACGCATTTACACATACACACATACAATCCTTTTTAGTCCCAGTAGGTAAGTAGGTTTCATCGGCAGAGTGCTGTATTATTATAGTAATGTTGAAGTGGTCATACATGGCCCATTAAAAACAAAGCAGAAACTAAGCGAATTTCCCTATATCCTTTATTGAAGATTTATATTTAAAACTTTAAGTTAGTGTAAACCTCACATCGAAAGTGTGTTTGTCTGTTGGTGTCCGAATGAGAGTTTTTAATTTTATTTTATGGTCAATTATTTTCTGAATATTTCAATCCAATTGTATGAAAAGATTTTTAAAACCTGATCTATCATCTGTTTTCCTTCCCTATTCAATAATATAGTATCGGCGAGTGGAAATGTTTCAGAGAAGATTAGGAATTTGGTTTTGTAATGGAGGAGATTATACGTAGTTTGACAACATATTCTTGCATGTTCCACCAGTGTGCAAGAAGAAGCCGTTGACAATGCAATCGTTCGTCCTGGGTTTGAGTGCCGTGGGAGAGAAGGGCGTCCATCCTGAGGCAATCTGAGGGTTTGAAGCCACATATCTGAAGAAGGAAAGGCCGACTGCACTGAAAGTTATGGCCTCGTGTCGGATTCGATTCCCTTAAAGGCCAACTATATTTCTCCTTCGGATGCTGCCATGTGAAATAACCTCCAGTGGCTTCTAGAGGATCGAGGCCATCTGCCATCTGCTGACTATCGGAAGTGGAAGGAAATACTTTAAGTCTCCATGTTCCAGTCGGCAGCGCCTCCTACACCCAAAAAACTGAGCCACAAAGTTGTGCACCATCAACCATGATGAGGTCTGTGGTCAGGACAACGTCTTCACTGCGGTTTTTCTCGTAAACCCTCACTTATGAATATTTCAGATAGTAAAGGGCGCTATATTATCTTTATATATATATATATNGAAATCGATTGATATGCTTTTGGTTGAAATCGATCGAATGAGAAAGATAGTTTGTAGAGAGACTGAATTAAATACAGGTCAATACCAGACTTATAGCAGAGTTACAACATTATTAATTGAGTAACTACTTGCAAATATATATAAATATTAATTTTATTTGTGGTTTTTAATCCCACGTAAATTTAAATCAATTAATGCAAGGGAAAATAATAAAAAATCTAACTGCCCCAGGCAGGGCTCGAACCTGGGATCTCATACTAACCGAGCAAGCGCGTTATCCTATTACGCCACCAATACTAGCCAGATAATTTATTAAATTCTCAGCATTAGTGTCGAGAGTCTAACCTACGAGAAAGACGAATAGATCGTCTTAAACTCAAAGGATCTGTCATTGCCGAGCTGTTTAAACGACTCTCGTTATTTACTTTTTAATTTTAATTTTATAAATATTATTTTTTTGTGGTGTTTAATCTCACGTAAATTTTAACAATTTTTAGTGCAAGGGAACAGAATAAAAAAATCTAACTGTCCCAGCCAGGACTCGAACCTGGATCTCCTGCTATCTGGGCCGGTGCATTTTCCATTGGGATTAAATCATTAAATAACACAAGGAGCAAAATTTTCCCTGGCCCTTCGTCAGTGAGAAGTGAAGAGATACTCCCTTTTTGTGTGTGCACTGCACTCTCTATCCGACCTATTCTTGATATACATATACATATACATACATAATTTAAATGTAAATATTAATGACATAAAACGAATTGTGCTTAGTTTTAAATTTCGCAGAATTCTTCTGTACATAATATTTTATGTCTAAGGGAATTCGAGTTATTTTTATTTCGCTCAATTATTAAATTACAAAAACAAATTCTTCACACTCGTGAAACGACATAAATAACAAATTATTTACTTTATTGATGCTATTAACTGAATAGCTGTTATTATATTTGCATATATCTGTGACAATTCACTTATTTTATGCGACTACTCTCGCCTGACAGACTGTTTCTTAGGCAATTGGTAGCCTATTCTAACTGCTGATGTAATCTTGAGAGTTCCCGAGGATATCCTTAGCTCTAGATGGAAGGAGAACAGAGGGTATGGTCGACATTCCGGAGTTAGGAGGAAGCAGATGGCATCAATGTAAGAGAGATAGCTCCCGACGGAGAGATGGGATCTGGGACAATATTTCAGCGGAGGCTCGCGTGTCCTCTGCCGCCAGCGCCCTCTGGATATTTACTGCTAGGACACCTCTACCGGTGCCCTTCACCCCTGACCACCTACTACTACCAGTACGAACCTACCGGCGTTCTTGTCAACTCTGCTTCAGCCCTACCTTTACCTTGTGGATGAAGCGATTTTGATAACGAATTGATATAGATTTTCCTGTCTCTTCACGTTTTTCATTTAATAATAACGGAGGCAGATCAAACGGAATCTCATTCTATTATTCCCTTGTTACTGGTTAATAAAATATATCAACTTAGTTGTAAGTTCTGTCCGTCGCACCTCACCATTGCAGTAATAGTTAAGGCGACAGATTTTCGAGAGCTACCGAATGTTACTCTTCACATTAATTTAGTTAGGGTTTCGGTCAAGGTTGATAAAAAAAAAAAAAAATAAAAAAAAGGTATATAAAAAAAAAAAAAAAAAGATTATCTGCCAACGTTTTGGCTTACATTGTAAGCCATCTGAAGATGGGCTGCCTATCATGAAAATGGCTTACAATGTAAGCCGAAACGTTGGCAGATAATCTTTTTAAAAATACATTCTTTTAAATTTGTATTTTGTTGGATCTACCTTGACCGAACCCCACTAAAATCATCTAAAAATAATATCTACGGTCAAAAAACTCTCCATTAGTTACTCTTCACATTTCCTATCGCTCAGGTCGAACATACCATATGCAGGGATATACAAGAAATGCCTTGTGGGACAGCTCGAAGGGGCCTTCAGAAGGGCGCCCTATTGGCAGCTACTGAATGGAGTACTCATATTAAAATGAGAAAAAATATCCAAAAAATATTTTATTTCAAAATGTATTCTTATTATTCATAATGTAGTGTGTAACCTGTGGATTTCCATCTGAGGAATCTCGAATGTGATATTACTTTTCTTAGAAAATTTTCAGGATAAAAAGCTTCTTTTCCCCAAAATATGAAAAATAATTTTCTGATAGAGATAATAGAGTGAGAGAGGGAAAAAGGAAAGCCGGGGGTGAGCGAAGAGAGATGGAGAGATTGAGAAGTAGGAGTACACCTCAGAATAGAGTGGGGAGAGAGAGAAAGCGAGAGCTGTAGAGTGTGCGGCGAGAGGATGAGGATTACAGGGAAGAAGGATTGGAAGAAGGATGGGGATTACAGGGAATCCGGGAGAGCGTAAGAAGAAAATCCTCTCAGAGTATGTGGGGAACTCCGCCAATATGGAGGGGATTAGCTGCCGCCTCAGCCAACAGCACTAACTAATATAGCACACACATATCGCGGGAATGTGGCCACCAACTCTCGCCAGAATTCTTTGGAGTGGCAGCCGGCGGAGATTACGGCGAGGCCGCCCGCACAGGGTTAAAGGGATACAGCTTCCTCTAGAGGTTCACACAAGTCGCTTGGATTCAGTTATATCTTTTTTTTGTTGTTGTAATTAATAAGTCATTATTTATTACATTCTGTTGTTAACATATTTTAATAGGATGAAATAAAGAAATATACAATAAAACAAATATATATAAAAAAAAGTAAAAACAACAATAAAATTTTTCTACTGCTGAGAGACTAGACAGGTAGGCATTAAATGCCTTATTTCGTATAGCACCTGGTTTTTGCTTTACGAGACGAGATAGCTGGTTGAAGTCCCTACGATCTGAGGGATGTCTGTACCTCTGGAACAGGGCTCGAGCTTGCCGCTTAGCCTGTATGAGGTTTTAATGTAATCAGGGAGGGGTTCAGCCGAATTTACAGAGTAGCGGGTGCTGGTGGATTTTAAGTTAGCCTTCGAAAAACCTTGCTGAATCTTTATAGTTAAGAACTGGACACCAGCATCCAGCTCCTCGGAGGTTTTTAAGGAGGTTCCGAGGTCAAGTGACTCTTCTAGGAGAGTTCTAAAAAGTGGCCAGTCAATGGTACCACTTATTAAGGTTGGTGGCAATTGTCTAGGGATAGGTGTGAGAGACATTGTGAGGAGGACAGGGTTGAGGTCAGAGGAAAGTTCATCTAATGTTTTTACAGAGTGCTGGTAGGGAATAAGATTTTTACATATGAAAAATCTAGAATATCAGGAAGACGGTTTACATCGGTGGGCCAATAGGTGGGAGAGGACGGACTTGGAGTGGGGAGATTGTGAGAGGAAACTTGGAGAATCGGGCCTCGTCAGGACAAAATGGAGAGGTCTGAAAATTGAAGAGTATATTTAAGTATTGTAAATTAAGCATCTTTTCATCGACATTGGTCTTTGTCCCTTCTTGGTCCCAATACAGTTTGGAGTTGCTTCTACTATAATTTACAAATCGCCTAAAAAACTTTCACAGTGCTGTGAACTTGTCGACCGAGGGAGAGGGGTGGCCTGCACCTGTTTATTCTCCAGCCTCCGTCCACTTTCAGATTCACCTCCTAACCCCTGCTCATTTATGGCATTTGTAAAAACTCTCACCTACCTATTTATGACTTTTCGCCTGTGAATGGAAGACATCCCTTCATGGTGGGGGGGGGGGAGGGGGAATTTGTACATTTATGACACCTTTTAGACTTGTCTTTCCCACTGTGACCCTTCACAATCTCCTATTAAGCTGTTTTTCTAAGGCACTGCTTCGGAAGATGTCAAATGTGTAATTTAAACTCGGTAGATTGTGACTGATACCTGACAAGCCCTCAATCCCCACTCGAAATTAACTAATTCTTCTTTGTTTGTTGATATCCTTTCTTATCCCTTTGGTACATTGTAATTATGCATTACTTTGCTATTGTATGCATTTGTTGTTTATCTCCTCTAAACTTTATAACTAATCACAGATCCTCTTCAATGGTAACGAAAACCCTTCTAATTATTAGCTGATTCTTGGAATTTAAATTGATATTCTGAATAGATTTAAAATGCACTGGCAATAAATAATTCCTGGTGGCAGATTATCTCAAAATAGCCCTATAGAAATATAAATATTTTTATCATTATTGTTAATTATAATTTCCATGAAATTATGTATTCCGCTTTTAATAGTAACATGGAAAATGTCCTTTCGTTAATTTCTCATATAAAAAAAAAAATAGTAATAGTTGTAGTATACAAATTATTTCATTTATTTTATGTTGTGTAGGAGTCATCTCCACCTTTTCGGCTTCTAAGATCTAATTAGCCATTTATATTCCTGTTTAGTGGAGTATGGGAGACCTGCTTAAGACTGCTTTTCCTCCGATGTTAAGAAGAGACTTGATGCAGGGGGAGGGGGAGGGGGGTATGGCTGAAGTGAAGGAGGCGTTAGGGAGTGCTGAAACGGAGCGAAGGTAGGCGATGAGTTGTCAGCTGAGGGGGCACTGGAAGAGATGTGTCAACGGCTGCTAGGTACACTTACCGAGTTAATAAATACAGCCGCGAGTCGTGATCCCGAGGGCCGAGTCGGCACACAATGCTCTCGGATCCGAATGAATTAAGGATATGACTGAGTTTGCCGAGCACTCGAGAGCCGACTTGTTTACTGCCGGCCACCCACACGCGAGCCTCACACAAAAACCTCTGTCCTCCCACCGCACCCACTTCGTCACCCCCCGGACGTCCAACAAGAAGAAATGGAATGGGGTTCTCATTCGAGACACTAAACCTGAGACACTTGTACTGCAGAGACTTTCTTCCCACCCCGCATGGAGACACTATTTGCTCAACTCGGACTTCATTTGTGGTGACTAACGTAAAAACAGTCAAAGGGGATCAATAACGTAACATTTCAAATTAAATTCCAGAACATGAAACTAACTGAACTAATTTTAACCTATTTTATTAAGAAATATTCTCAAAATTACTTAAAATATGTATTCATTTACCATTTCATCTTCCGGGTTGGACCGAGTCAAATTGTTCTTATTTGCCGAGCTTTCGCACATCATGTGATGGCTTCTTCAGGGCTGAAAAGAGAATGAGAGTTGTAAAGAGAGATTTTTAAAATTCAGATGGTATATATTTACCATGTTTTATACACCAGGTGGTGTATAATCCCGGCGCGGTCTTGTCCTTGGGCGTATAAGATCAATTTAACTCGGTCCAACCCGGAAGATGAAATGGTAAATACATCTGACGACCGACGAAGCCTACGTGAACATATGTATTCATTGAAAGTAGATCTGTAATCTGGAACATTTGGCGTAGTTTCTGTGATTTTTAAAGTTTGAGGAGGCTAAAATTAAAGACTATTTTCATATTGCAGTTTTTAGTGTGGGTTATACACGATAACACTATGTGCATTGTATATAATATGTATGCATACATTGCAATATAGTCGGGTTTTGTTATGGATCATCCGATGTCAAGTGTTTCTTGCTCTTCAGTTTGACGGTCACCCGTAAATCTTTGTTTTTGATATTAATGTGGGTTTTCTCGAAGTTTTTTTTTTTTAATTTCGAATTTATTTGTTGCGAGTTTCTTTTTAATTGATGTGTAATATTTAATGCAGTAAATACTACTTCTTCCAAATTTCTAACACATGAATTATAAGAATATATGGCCACTTGTGTTATATATATTAAGTAATAACTGTCCTTTCTGTCAATTTTACTAAATTTGATTTTTCCCTTAATGAAAGAAAAGTGTGCTCATATGAAAAGTAAACATATTTTTTTAGTTTCAACTGAACTTTGTCAGAAAGGTTAAAGCGCAGTGGGAAGGAAAAAAAATCTTGGAATTCTTGTTTCTGATAGATAGATTGTTTCCTTCTCCCCCAGATAAGATATATGTGTTCGATAGTTGTTTTCGATGGGGTGGAGGTATTTTCCGCCAGACTAGAACATGGCTGACATTCCGTACGTTTATTTAGGCGACGCCTAATAAATACAGCCCCCGAGGTAGGAGTGTTTGAGTTCAACCTCGTGTTTTATGTAAATTCTTACACTCTTTTGCGAGAACCCTACTCCAAGGGAACAGAATGGATCGAGTGAGTTTTCCATATTTTAACAGTTAATTCTGAATCCCTAATTCCTTAAATGTCGGAACCATTTTAAATATACAACTTTTGTATGATCTTAGCAGATTTTCTGCAAAAAAAAAAAAAAAAATCGAACTATTCTCTTTAATAGCATGTCTTGATTTATGAAAAATTATTTTAAATATTCTTCGCTAAGCTCGAGAAGCTAAAAATATGTTGTGATCTGAGCTCCATACACACACATGCTTTCGGATTACATTGTAATCTTGACAGCGAGGTGGAAACTTGTCAAAATGAAGAAATCTGCATGACTTGAAGATTTATCGATTTCCCTATTTTACCGATCGATTTTAACGTTATGTAGTTTCTCTATTCGAGTCAACATATGGTATTTATATTTGAAGTAAAATGGGACAGCTGATAAAATAAGAGGAACTTTAAAGACCAGTGAGATGCCATCACTTCAAATTCTTGACGCTTAGGAATTCTGTCAGATTCTTCATGTTATCCTTCTCTGTCCTTACGTTTCCCATACTTCTAGGATGTACCATAGGGTACAGGAGTAATAATGTATATTTATAGTTACTAATCAGTGGATCTACAGATTGTGCAGAATTCTTCATTTTTCCGGCTGTTTTCATCTCACAGTCATGACAGCCCTGAAGATGGCTTATAATTAAGCCGTAACAAAAATTGGCGGCTATTAAAAAGAGTGCACATTTTAAACTAAGACTCAAATTTGAAATGTGATTTTCTATAACAATATTTTGACTGAACCCCAATTACCTTGTTTGGTATAGGACAACAAGGATTTCCACATGGTATAGACTTGTAGGAATCCCATATTCCTATGCGGCTTTGCTTTTTTTTTTTTTTTTTTTTTAGAATAAGGTCCTGTACAGTGCTATGAGCGTTTGGCGTTTTGGACAACTAAGAATTTCATGAGATTAAATTTAAAATAATAAATAAGTAAAGTAAGGATGTGAAGAGAATCCTGCTGGGGAGTTCATAAAATAGGAGATGAATAATGCTAACCAGGAACAATAACATGCATAACACTTCTCGTGGCCAGTAGGACTTGGTCGTGTGAAAACCGATGACAAGAACTGTAAAATAGCGAGGAACCTTAAGCTGTCTGTCACAGAACCAGGCTGCAGCTAATCCTCAATGTCCTGGAACGAGGACCGACAGGAACAGGAGAGCTTGATGGTGTAGGCGTAGCTGAGTTTGCAAGGATTACAGCTCGCAATCCAATGAGTGCCAGCCGGGGACAAATCCCCCGAAATAGGGGCCCCAGCTTTGGCACTGGGATAAACAACAATCATAGCGGGAATCGTTAGCGGGGAGGACGCGAGGCAGACCCAAAGCCAGTATAAATTCAGAGTGGCAGGTTCCTTTGTCGGATAACCTGCCATACTTCATCCCCAATCATTGGCTGCTTCTTCTCTGCCTACGCCAGCCACACCTCTATACTTCCTCCAGTACAGCTCAACCACTTCTTACTTCTGTCTGATTAATGTGTTTTTTAATATAATTTACAATTTTTTATTATTAAATATTGATTCTAATTTTAAGTACCAAGGTTAATTGAGTTTCGGAAATAAACGACTTGCATTAGTTCCTGCGCCACTGCACTTCATTGAATCCGGGAGAGAGGGCGCCATTCACAGACAGCACACCCAGCGCCGGAACTCGAATCTGGAATGCTCTTGGCAATCGCAAGGGGATCCCTTCCTCTGAACCATCGTACTCGCTAAAAATTTAAAATAATGTAATTTTTAGGGAGTGCCTTGGAGGGAATTTACGTGTAAAATTACTTTCGATAATGAAATTTTACACGTGAATTCCTCACTGGATTCAATGGAGCTAATTGTGTCCACCGAACCCACCTGCTTTGGATGTATCCAAGTTACTATTCGAATTATTTTTCTTGTATCATTTTATTTAATCGCTGGAGTCATTTAATGAGTGTCAGTTTACCCTCAATTTGTATGATGGCCTCAGAGTCATTACTTACTGCTAATAAGCTTTTCCCTCTCTGCTTCTGTTTAACCCTCAAGTTACTTGTGTGTTCCTGGAAGAAAAAATTAGGAACCAATTAGACTAGCCCAAATTGGTACCATTCTTGGATTAAGTGTGATTAAAACAGACGACCGGAACGATCTGCTGACCACACACCTTCTCTAGTGTGCCGAGTATCACGAATAAACCCATCCTAACATGCTTCTTCTCCCAGGGCCTCGATGGACTGTAGCGGGAGACTGATTTTTTGTAGAAATCTATGTCCGCTTTAAACTACACTGCTTTCGATGTGTTCTTAAGATATTCCTCTTTTTATTGTTTTTATTGTTCTGTCTCAAGCAGTTTAGGTTCCACAGTCTCACTTTCTATTTTACTGCTTTCTAAATAATTTTAAATTTAATTAATTTTCAGTCATATCGATTTACATTGTTCCTCAATGTAAATTACGGCTGTTGAAGTTATTAAATTGAATATTTTGAATCATATCGCTTTGGCTCACAGTCTTCGACCACTGAAGCAAGGTATATATTAATCTTTAGCTCACACTATCTTTAGATGAAGATGTATACGCATTGTATTATTGACACCTGTAATACCTTTTCATTTAGAATTAGTGAATTCTGAGTTTACAGTATCTATCTGTATTGTCTCCTATGATGTAAGTGATTCTCTACGTAACGATTTGGTCTGGAATAAATGTTAGAAATATATTAAATAAATAATTCATCAAAAATAGAGGGAGAATAATGTTCATGTTATGGAGAAGAAAGGTGGGTTTTTTTACCTGGTGTTTGTAACACAATATTTTTTTTTCTTTTTTTTTTTAGCAAGATAAAAAATATAAAGAAATTATTTAAAGTCAGTTAAATTGTTTGCAGACATAAGATCTCTTTAATCTATTTTTATTCTATTAGATATTTAAAAAGGAATTTATTTGTAATCTTTGATTATTCACCATAGTGTTTTAGTTAAATTATTAAATTTTGTCTTTGATTTATGTTTAGTTTCTTTAAAATTGTAGGTCTTTTTAAAGACAAAGTGATGTCTATTTGATTTGTTGGAGAAAACAAAGTTTAGGAGTTATTCTTGATCCCACCCCTCACTTGTGTCGGCTGTACGTGCCTGTTCCACGTGTGGGGCTGTTCGAATCGTGTCGGACTTCTCTGCAAATTAAATCCTGGAGAGGAAGGTTACGGAGAGGGGGAAACAATGCATACAAAGAAGGCTCCAGCGAGATAAGACGTATTTCCCCAGAGCACGAGAGAGCGACGTCCATTACGCGGAGGCTAAATAAAGGAGGAGGCGAGGACTTGAAGGGATGAGATATGGACTCGCCTCCACGATATCTGTATCCCGGCACAGTGGATTAGCATATAATGCGATATTTGTTGGGTCCGCCCTTCACGAACTCCCCGTCGTTCTCAAGCCAGCTATGACGGTACAACCCCTTACCGAAACTGTAACTGTAGTCTGTCAGGTCTTTGTAACCCCACATTATATAGCGGCTTGATGCAGTCTCCAACCCCTCTATGAGCTCTACCTCCTAAGTGGGGGGTTTCTTAAGCGTAGCAGGCGTCCCACACACATGCTAATGTACATAATAGGGCAGGGCTAGTTTCATTTAAAGCTGAAAGGATGGAGGGGGGGGGGGAGTATATATACCCAAATCTACACTCTAAGTTTAGTTATTCTGAACTTCTCACATTTTTTATGTTACACGTATGTCTATTTAAACATTTTGAAAAATTATAAAAGATAAAATAATTTTTATTGCAAGGGAACAGAATAAAAAATCTAACTCGAACATGGATCTCCTGCTATCCGGGCCGGTGCATTTTCCATTTATGCTACCGAGACAAGTCTGATAAGTTATTAAATTCCCCGCACTAGTGTCGAGAGTCTAACCTCCGAGGCCGACGAATATATCGCTNNNATTTTACCAATCCCATGTAATTTTTAAATACCACAAAAAAATAATATTTAAAAAATTAAAATTTAAAAGTAAATAACGAGAGTCATTTAAACAGCCTGACTATGTCAGCTCCTCCGAGCATAAGACGATATATTTGTCGGCCTCGGAGGTTGGACTTTCGACACTAGTACGGAGCATTAAATACTACAAAAAATATTATTCATAAAATATAAAAGATAAATGATAAAAAATTAGGTTGTACACCTATCTTTGAATTTTTCATAATTCTAAAGGAGTTATTAGAGATTATCAATTAAGGCCACCCATACACACACACACACGCACGCACATTGTACTTTTGTCTTTGGCCAGCTATGATATTAAATTTGTTAGGATCAATAATATCACTCCTTGTCAAATTTATATTTTAAATTCTCTGACGTTCTGGGTTGGGATTCACAGGTTATCTACACTTCTCCAGAAGTTTTTTAACATTCAAGAAGGATTAGGACATTAAAAAAATTGTAAAAATAATTTATTTAAGAAACAATTAAGACGCACATAAATTTAGAGGATAGTACCTATTTAAATTCCTTGCCTCCATGATATTGATGTGGGATGAGTTTGGTGGACAACTCACTGATCTAACCTGAGTAGTCGAGGTGTGAGATCATCATTACACGGCTTATTTACGGCCAGTTCCAATAGGTGTTTTCTGTCGACCAGGAGCATGCGCACTTGTCTAATGTGGACAAGAAGCATTTGAGACCTTTCTCTTCCATAGCGGGGATTAAGTGGCTCGATGAAGGGGTGACTTCTCTTTCGGCATCATGTTGGGGGGAGGAAAGGTCGAACTAAGGTCATAATTGATTAGGTGTAACGCTGAGAGGTCGAGGGGTGAGGAGATGGTGTCAGCGATAGGTTGAATGCAGGGGCAGCATGCTGAAATCTTCGCATATCCATTTGGCTGTAGACAACTCGGACTTCCATTATGTCGGTGAGTGATGTTCGTATGCAAAGTGTGTTGACTCTGATGGAATATTGGCCGAACGCGATCATTATCGTCAGCAGAGCGTGAACTGCCACTTGTGTCCTGATGATGGCTTCCTGTCACCGCGAGGGAATATCGCCCCCTGTATTCCCCCCCCCCCCCCCACCATTACCGATGTATAATGTTATTCTGAATTGTGATAACTTGATTTCGTAGCAACCGAACCCCTCGCGCTATGTACCAGTAACGCATCTAGTCACATAGGTGTTCTTCATCAGCCCTGCACGATTTCCAGAGCTTACCTCTGGACTGGTTAACGGTTCCAGTATAACAAATCCCCCTAGTCCTGACACATCTTCTATGGGGCTAGAACTAATATTATTACAAGATTTTTTTTTCAATTATCAAAAATATTAATTTATTGATTTAAATGAAAAGTCTTTTGACCGTAGAGATTATTATTATATAATGGAGTCCTGGTGACACGAAGTCAACTCTCGCCACCACGATAACCCTGAAGATGGCTTAAAATGTAAGCCGAAACGGCGGCATATAATTAAAAAAATACAAATTTTAAACAATTAATGAGAGGGAATAGAATAAAAAATCTATCTGCCCCAGCCAGCACTCAAAACTGGATCTCCTGGTTTCCGGGGCGGTATACTTCCATTACACCACCGGGACGAGCCAGATATCTTATTAAATTCCCATCACACTAGCGAGAGCCTAACCCACGAGAAAGACGAATCCATCGTCTTATGCTCGAAGGAGCTGACATTGTCTAGCTATTTTTCCTATTCTATTCCTGATAGATTTTTTTATTCTATTCCCTCTCATTAATTGTTTAAAATTTACGTGGGATAATAAACCACAACTAAATTAATATTTATAAATAAAAATTTATAAAGTAAATAACGAGAGTCGTGTATTCGTCTGCCTCGTAGGTTAGGCTCTCGCTAGTGTGTTGGGAATTTAATAGCTTATCAGACTTGTCCTGGTAGCATAAATGGTAAACGCACCGGCCCGATAGCAGGAGATCCAGGTTCGAGTCCTGGCTGGGACAGATAGATTTTTTATTCCATTCCTTTCATTAATTGTTTAAAAAATACATTTTTTTTAAAGTGTATTTTTGGATCTAACTTGACCGAACCCCAACAAAAAAAAATCTGCTATTAATATATTGAGTAAGATATTAATATAAATCGTCAAACTTACTTTACTTGCATTAGATAATAATGAAGTTCGAATTCCTAAACAACACGAAACTGTTTTGTTTTTTCTGATTTCTCGGTATGCACATATACGACTGTTTTCGGGCTCCAATTCCCACACACACACACACACACACACACACAAACATATCATCCTCACTCTGCAGTGTGGTTAAATCTTCTGCTACCACATCAATGGACTGAATTATTAAGTTGTTTTATTTAAATTTAAATTTAGTCTTAATTGCATTTTCACTTCTATATAGAATATTTACACCTGAGCTGTTCAGTTTCAGCTGCTGTTGTAATGCGTGTTTACTGCAATTGGACTTCAAATAATTATTTCGTGAGAGTTATGACCTTATCTCCTGAAGAATTTGAAACTTTTTAAGACTAAAAATAAATAGAAATAAAAGTCAGATTGTTATTTACAACGAACATTGTGTTTATTGAGTGTGTATGTGTCGAAAATGGAGTACGCCTCTTTTAGATTCGGAGAGGTGCCCACTAATGTTGTTCAGTGCCGAGCGGGAGGAAGACTCGTTAACCAGTTTTTAACTTTTTACATTCCTCAATATCCTTTATAACTTATTTTTGTTAAATTATTATTATTTGCAATATTACATTTTAATCTTATTTTCTTCACTTAGCAAAGTAATCTTGAGAAATCTTGAATTCATGATTTAATTTAATTTTTTACACGATTAAATGCAAGGGAATAGAATAAAAAAATCTATCTTATCTGGCTCTCCTGGTGGCGTAAGTGGATAAACGCACCGGACCGGATAGCAGGAGACGCAGGTTCTGGACCTGGCTGGGACAGTTAGATTTTTTTATTCTATTCCCTTGCATTTAATCGTTTAAAATTTACATGAGATAATATAACATAATAAAAAATATTTATTTAATTTTTTAAGTTTTAAGGTCTCCTGGGCCCATTTAAGTAAATTTCCCTGAAGGAAATCAAGCTATTACGGTTGGTACCATAAAGTGTCATTTGATGCATTTCAACAAATCTTCATCATAGATTAAAAAT
>KZ806888.1:1402550-1414285 GCA_000696205.2 Oncopeltus fasciatus
ATATATATATATATATATATATATATGTATGTATGTATATATGTATACCCATGCTTATGTAAAAAGTTACATAAAAGTGACTCGCATTGGAATTAATTAATGTAAAACGTAGGATGTCTATGTGATCCCCCCTTAGCCAATATCATCTAATTACATTTACTTCACCTTCATCTTGTTTGTAGTCAATGTACCGCCATGAAATACTTGTAGCACATTGCTACGAAATACCTTATTTGTGAAAGTGTACAAATTTTGGTACAATGGTTCATATTATTTGTAAAATTTAATTATTATTTGATTGTAGGGGAGTTGTTTCTATTCTGGAACATCTATAAGTCACCGGTTCTTTTGGCGCTTGTCGCCGGGGAGGCGGCCGCCATCATGGAAGGCGTTTCTGACGATGTGATCGTGGGCCGCTGTCTTGCGGTTCTGAAAGGTATCTTCGGTGGTAATGCAGTCCCCCAACCCAAGGAGACCGTGGTCAGTCGGTGGCGCGTGGATCCTTGGGCGAGAGGATCGTACTCCTTCGTGGCAGTCGGGGCCAGCGGCTCTGACTACGATGTCCTGGCAGCTCCTGTCTTCCCCACCCCCCCTGCTCCTGGACAACAGGTCCTTCCGAGGCTTTTCTTTGCAGGTAATTCTTCCGCACTTGTGTCATTGGAGGCTCTCCTTGCCATCTGTGCAGAAGTGAAGTATGTTAACTTAGAGATTTGGGAAGCCACTTATGTGTTCCCTACATTAATCATATTTTGATATGATTATATTAAATTTCCCAATATTTTTATGATTTTTTTAAAAATAAGTTTTAATGCTATTGCATTTTTATATCTTTTAACAAAGTAATAATGACTATATAATATTCGTCAATACATTTTTACCTTTCACTGATTCATAACTGTCCATGCAATAGAAATAAATCTATTAAATGGAATCACATACATATAATTAAATAAAAAAATAGAGGTACTGTAACTTTTACATGTATTGTAAGCTGTGACTTAAATGAGAAATTGGTTGAATTTGTGTTTATTTAAGACTTGATTCCATTTGGGGAAAAAATATATTTTTTATAAATATTGTTTTCGTTTTGGTATTTAATCCCGCGTAAATATTTCTTTTTCAGCCTTGACTGAGACAGACAAATTTTATGTTCTATTCCCTTGCATTTATTTTTTAAAAACAATTATCACTTGTCCCTCCACTGTCATATTTGACTGTGTACCTCTGGTCTTAATCCAGAATTGTAACCCATGGACAATGAGTGGCTTAACCCAAGTAGTTAAACCCCTAAATATGGCCCGTTTAACCCAATTAGTTACCCCAACTAACCCGATTCTATTGTGGACATTCTATTCTTCCCGTCCAGAATACATAGAGTTGACATAGACCGAGCCAGTAGCAGACGATTTTTTGTCCTCTCGATTGTTGACCTATAAATGTCCCAGGGTGTCCAGCGGGAACGAACTCATGGCCTTACACTAGGTAGAGCAAGGGAATGACTGAGCACCAGAATGACATGTATCCAATCATCGATGGCATATTGGAAGACCGTGGGATACGCATTCTCTTATACTAAAACAGAGATTTCTTAACATTGATTGTGTAAAATCAATTACCTAGTGCAATACTTGTTTGTGAATACTCATTCTGCAAAGACACGGAATCACTATTAAACAAATACTTCATCTTACAGCATTTATAATCTAACTTTTCTAACTTATATTCTAATATTCCTAATCAAGACGAGTAATTGACTTGTAAAATTGCTGTTTGGGGATTTAATTGTCAAAATTGAAAACAATAAAATTGTATAAAAAAATATACCAATCAGTATTGGGATATTTCATTTTTTAAGGCTTGTATCTTATTTCAAATATCCCATTTCATTTTTTTAAACAAGCCCTTTGTTAGAAAATAAAGGAATTTCATTCATATATTTTAAAAAAATGAAATTCCTTGATATGCTAACACCTGAGTTTGTACGACGAGTTATGGACAAGTATTGCATTTCAGTAAAAGTCTGTCGGAAGTTAGAAACTAAAACATAATTCTGAATGTTGTACACTCTACTTTATCTTAGTTTTATAAACACTAAGCTCGTGTTATGTTTTCAGGAGAGCACACAATCAGAAACTATCCAGCTACCGTGCATGGCGCTTTCCTGAGCGGGCTCCGAGAAGGTGGCAGGATTTCAGACCAGTTCCTAGGAGTCCCCTATGCCCCAGAACCCACATCCATACCTCCGCAACAGTAGCAATAGTCCCTTGTCAAGCACCCTTAAACAATTACTTTATTTTATTTGATGTATGAATATTTTTGATTTATAGTGCAAGCGCTACAAAAGAACTGTCTTTTGAATAAGAAAACCTTAGTTTCTTAGTATTTTTTTAGAGAAAAATTGTGACTTTAAATTAATATTTACTAGAATATTTTCAGACTGACTAGAAAAAGTAATATTATATACTATTGTGAATTAGTATCAAAATGAAATTATTTATTTATTTAAATAATTTATGTGATGAAACTTCTTTTTTGTAGTGGATTTACAAAATAGTTGCTTTGAAATTTGACTTTTTAAACATATTTTATTTATAGGCTAGGTATAATAAGTACTATTAAAGATTATAAAGATGTTGCTACCTCTTTAAAATGCTTTACAATTTAGTTATAGTTTATGGTATAGTTTATTGTCAATTTTATTTTAAATCATGTATATGTATCATGTAACAATGAATTTTTTTGGCTGTTTATTTTTTAAATTTATGTTATTGTTTTCTTGGTGCATTGTTTTTCCCAAAACGGCTCTTACAATGGAATCCTTTATCACTATTTTAATATATCTGTTTAGTTTTTTTTTTTGTTAAATTTTTATTCAGTACCCAGTTTTAATAGCTCACAATTAAAAGCAAAACCAAAAATCTCTTGTACTTTTGTATTCTTTACAATTTAAAGAATCTGGTTTTGAGAAAAACACACACACCCAGTAAAATATATATTCCTTTGAGGAAATTCCTCAAATTTTTACTTACATTTGTTACACATGTAGAAGACATATGTTCTTTATTGTTTTGCATGTGTAAAATCAGTCATATTGAACAAATAAAAATGTTTTGAAAATATTCCCTAACTTTTTACCTTATACTAAATTAAGATTTTTTGGTAATTATTATTTGAATTTAAATCTTAAAAAATGTATTTCCTGTTTATCTTATATATGTTTTTGACGAATATATTTGAAGGAGGGCTACTGAAAAAAATTACAAATAAAATAAAATAAAGTGCTGTAAAAGGCGCTCAGGCAATGTTTATGGATAATACATCCTAAGCTATAGTTAAATACTAACCACCATTGAAGAGGATGGCTGGAAATACTCCACTAACTTCAAGGCAAAAATAATAATAAAAAAGAACCTAGTGGGAACTTCTCTCAAGTTCATCTTAAGAATATGAGTAAATGTATTTTCTTCTGGCTCCAATTAATTCATAAGCTATTTTAAAAGTACACTATTGTACATATTGGGGAATATTTTCATGTATTGATTTAGAGCCTTATTTCACTCACAATCAGCTCTATTTCTGCCTTAAATACAAAACAATGTAACTCTTTATCGTTGAAATCAGGGTTATTCTGATATCATTGCACACACTCTCTTTCTTCCTCTTCTAGTCTACTGTAAAACCAGCCTGGGAGGTAAAATGATAAGACCAGCTTGTGAGGTAGAATGGACTAAATCAAGGTGATTCCTACATCAGTCACACTTTGAAACCTCTCATTTCACACAGTTTACTATTTGTCAGCACTAGTGACAACATTCGGTCCAAAGATGGCAGTCTCCTGCCGAATACAGTCATCAGAACGTGGAATACAGTCTTTGAACACGAATATTAATAGTTCAGTTACTATATGTGTCGATATATATACTCTGTATGCAGTCGTAACATTTAAAATAAAGAAATATATATTAGTATTTAAGCTTTCTTTTGAAAACTGATTTTGCACTAAAATGGGTAGAGGATGCTTTAGGGGAACAGAATTTTATAATCGTAAATCTTCGTTATTAACAGTACGGATATGTTCATCATAATAGGTGTAAATGCAATTTACTGGCATATTTTTTCTATTAAATTTTAACTAAAAATGAATTGCGGGGAAGATATTGAAGAATTGCGAAGTTTAAGGACTACCCCCACTCTTCCTCCTAGTACAGTTTTGAGTACGCCTGAAAGTGATCTATTCATTTCTTACGCTCAAGATGAAGCTATTCATTTACTCGTACTCTGTGTTGATGACTTAAATTTAATACTTTAGTCCGTTCTTTGTATAAAATAAAAACAAAATTGAATAAAATCGCAATTTTGACCTTATTTGGCACATTTTAGGATGAATAATAAATTCTTAAATTTTCTTTTTATAATATGAAGTAATGTGAGCGTCTACATTATATACTAAGCGGTATCTCAGAATACGTACGAAACTTCATTCAATAATATCGTTGAATGAACATCTTGTGATACTAGTGTTTTGATGATCTGAGCCGAATATCTGCCCATCTTGGAGGAACAAAATTTACTTTGTCAACCCCCGAAAAATATGTCATGAAGCCCCCCTTCTCAGAACGTATATGAGGGCAAATTATATATTAGAGAAAAAAATTAAAGTAAATCACGAAGGCTGTTGCGCCAACAGGTCACGAGTCTCACATTAGCGGAGCGTCGTGTTCCATGCAAACAAGCACTACGTCAAAGTAAATATCCACTTCTCCTCGACAAATAACACGGCTGGTTTCTCCATATTTCTCAAGGGGAGAGATATCCCCTTTATGTGCACGCCGAGCGGATCACTCACCTCTCAGACGCACGCGTACAATACCCAGTGCACAGGCCGACTGAGGAGGAACTGTAAGGATGTATGTGCCTGAGTGTGAGAGATGTATGTGCCTGAGTGTGAGAGGCGCCAAGCAATCCTCTGGAAGAGACTTTCCAGACAGGCAATTCTAAACCTATCACTTTGAGTTTTATTGAAGAGTCCGAAATATATCTGGAACTGTACTTAAGTATCTATTCCAGATGTGTAATTTCTAATCCATTTCAATTATTGTATTCAAACATCCAAAGAAACTATACAGTTAAGTAGTTAAGTTACTTTAGTGAATATAAATTTTGATTACTGTATTGGTAGGTTATATTATTGCTATGAAAAATTTGAATGTATTTCGAAGAAGGTTGGTGCGTAAATCATGAATTGTTATTTCTTCTGGAAGGAACATTCCGAAAGCTTCCCAGTATAAGATTGCCTGAAATTCGTATTAGGTTCTTAGGATATACAGGAATTCAGTCTTGGTAGTTGAAGAATTAAAAACTAATTTGTAACCAAAGTAGTTTTTTTTATTGTATCCAACGTTTCGGCCTGAATATCAGGTCTTCATGAGGACTGGAATTAAAAAAGAAACATACAGAAATAATATAAGAAAATGTCTATATGCCATCATTTAAAAAATGAATATATAAATGAAAATATTAAACGGTGAAAGAGAAAAAAAAATTATTTATAATATTCTGAGACAACAAATACCATTGTTTATAATTTTATACCTTCCTTCTATGAAAAATATTGCTTTACAGTCAGAAATAGCTGATTAAAAATAACCATAATTGGTTTTTCAATGATAATTGAAATAAATATTAATCAATCGAATAAACTGAACGGTAATGACCAAGATATCTGAATTTAATAATTAAAAATCCTCCAATGTGGCACATAATTGTTATTTTGTTTAAAACGAGATCTTCAATTTAAATAGTACAACGCATATCCGTCTAAAGTGTTTTGTTTGTTTGGGACATTTAAGGGAGGCAGGAATGTAAGAATGGAATATTCCTGTTTATGCTAATGCATGGAATATTGTCCACTTGGAATCGGACATGGGGCGGACATAAACTTAGGAGAAACCCGAAAATGTACTATTTATTGGTTCTTCAGGTAAAATAAAGACTTAATAAAGGATAAATCAGGGCGGATACGAACAGTTATTTTCTTTACATTTGATCCGCTCGCTCGATCTAATGGTACTTGTCCCTAGAGCCTATTTGCATTCGGGGAGCTATCCAGGGGGGAGAGACTGGAGAAAAAACGTAAATAAATACAAAGGTGTCCTTTCCTTCTCACAGGCTTATTTGAATATTACAATGGCCGAAGGTGGTGGGGTACCAAAAATATTTTAATACCAAATATTTAGCCGTTTCTCACAACGGGGTTCCACATATGTCATGGTTGTGAGCATAGGAATGACTGTTTGGTCGGGGCGGCCACCTCGCCTTATCTCTAGACTCCCCACCTCACGCAGGACTTATCTTTGGTGGGACCAATCAGCCTGCCTGTGGGCACTTCATTTTTGTGGCCATTTAATTGGCTGACTTCCTTTTTAGATTTTCATGAGCCAAACTAGCTTTCGAGGTTACAGATTCAACAATGAGTCGTCATGCTTCAAAGAAAACCATGATTTTCTTCTCTTTGATTAGCCGCTGCTAGACTTTCATTACATTTTGCATTTATTTTGAGCATGTTAAAGCTTTTAAATAAGTTTATTTTGCATATATATGAACAAATTAAAAATAGGCTACAGGTTATTGCAAATTAGTTTATTTTTTCATTTAAAAAACAAATTAAAATATACACTTTTCAAAAATATATTTTTCCCCCAATATTTTATGAATACTTTCAATATGCTGTAAAGGATACTTTTAAATTTTGGTTTACGAACTCCACAATTCCTCATAAACCGTTTCTATACAGTAACTAGCTAATAATTTATATAATGTTACTGATTTATATACATAACAGTAACATTATATGTAAAAATTGTTTGTGTGTATTTTGAACCTTTATGAAGAGAAAATATATTCTCGAATTATTTGCCAGGTCTAAGTTAGGGTAGAGAATTAATTAATCAAAATCCTCAATAACTTGCAAACTATATGTAAAAAGAAGATTCGGGAATATATTTTATTTTCATTAGGGCTGAAAATACATACAAACAATTTTTACAATTTTGAATGATTACTATTTAAGACATTAAGAAACCTATTATGTAACATTTACTATTTGCCATAAGTAATTCAACATTTTTATTATAATTATAGTTAATAAGAAAAGAAGGAATAAACTCAAAGAAAGAAAAAATTACAATGAGTAAAATTTTATATATATATGAGGGTGTCTGTGGTATAGTAGCTAGCTTGCGTGATTCACTGTCTAAAGTTCAGGGTTCGAATCCTGCTGCCCTTTTTCATAGGAGCTCTAATTATATCCACTCTACCCCAGACATCCTTGACTATGGACTGACTTCATTTCACTAACTCCCCATGGAAGGGTTCACAGGTATGGATTCGAACACGCTGCACCAAGTTCGACATGGTTTCTTTGGAGGATGACATTGTCCAAATGTAGGCTGTAAGAATGAGATATAATACTATGCTTCACTGGGGAAAAAGGAGTATTTTGGCCTCTACACCGTATATTTAAATATACTGAAATTAAATATCAGTTTTTGGGGTTACTCCTCGGAGTCTAAATTAAAATATGTAAGAGCATTTGAAAATAATTTGAATTAATTTGGTTAATTCGGTCTTCTTTCTTCTAGGAGCGATTTTCGTGTAAGTAAGGAGACATTAGGGTTATCGGTAGGTTGCACATTCAAAGTGCAAGTGGACGGTCGGAATTCCTTGGTGCATCGCCGTCCGCCATGAGTCCTCTTACTCCAGGTGGCGTTGTGGCCAGTCCAAATGCCAGAGTCCTCTCTGGAGAAGACAGACTGCTTTCCTAACTATTACGTCACAGGAAAACCGTGGGAACCATACTTTCCCGTTGCAACAGATCTCCAGCAGCCCCCGGCCCAAGAGGATCCATGTCCTCCCTGGAGAGAAGTGACCATCAACCATCGTATATCTCTCTCCTTATCATTCATCCACCTATCATCAATAAGTCTATTATATATGAAGAAGGATCTGATAGCGACCATTATTATTATTGGCTTTCCTTTATTATAAATTAATTAATTGTCCACAATAGTTAGTTTAATTATTATATATTTAATAATTTTATTAATTAATCAATTTTTATAATATTATCATTATAAAATTGTTTAAAATTACTGGAACGATAAGAAATTTGAAGTGAAAATGGAGATAGATCTTAAGAGAACTATGTAAACAAGTTTGTAGACTTGGGCTTTTAAGTCACAGAGGTAAAATTTTTCAGCAGAAGACTGAGTTCTCCCATGACACTTCAAAAAGTCTCAAAAGAAGAGGCCACTGGTCCTGCTTGAGTAACTTTAATAATGTCAATATGCATATATTAATAAAATACAAAACCCATTTGTACTATTCCCAATTCCTGATTACAACAAGAAACAAATGAATTCCTAAGTGCAGGAGCTGTGTAAACGATACAGATATTCCTAAAAGATGGACAGAATTACGAGTAAATTTTGAAAATATGACTCTTACAAACCGGATGAAAGTAGAACACGCGAGAAGACTACGGGTGAGGAAGGCTTTGGAGGGTTGAGTGGGGGGAAACATATCTTGACCTTCCAAGATACATTCTTCTACTGCCCCAAAAAAACTTTTCTCTCAAAAATGTGTGATATAGAACATTGGAACCAATTTCAGAAACGAATGAACTCAACCAATCATTAAAAAAAATTCAAAAAGAAGCTTCTATATCGAATTTGTTTTGTGTAAAAAATAAAAATTGTGTCCTCTATAGAGTTGATAGATGGCTAAACACACATTTAATTACCAAACATTTTCTGTCTCTAGTTGTTAGGATTGGAGAAAACATGGAACATATTTTCCAAAAGTTTGTATCGAAAACAGCATCCGTGTCTACATTCTTTTGAAATTCGCTAAAAATATAGCTTAGTAGAACGGTTAATATGAGCGCTCGCGTCGGATATAACATTAACACAGAAAAATGATAAAGAATTATTTTGAGGTGGCCAGGTACATGAAGCAGTGAATAACTAATGAAAGTGAAGACAAAAACCAATCGTCACTTCAACACTAAATTTGGACCTGATAAGGTTAGTTTTGAAATGAAATTCGAAAGGTTGTTATCTCTTGTATCCTTTTGTAGAGTTTTTCGATTCATTCATTCATTCTCAGTTGATTTTTTCTTTACAAGAATACATTTTGGCGATAAGGACCTAAAGGGCTTTTCTTCTCAAAGGCCATTTATCTTTTGTTTTATATTTATTACTTTTTTTTTTATGTCCCCGAATTTTTAATTAACTTTGATATTTAGAAGAAAATTAACTACTTCGTATATAATATATGACAATGTATTAAGGACTCAGGACAATAGATGACGTACATATTCGAGTGCGAGAAAAACCTCAATGATACAGAACTTTAAGGAAACTGATTTCGTATGTGTTTAGGTCCTTTTTTTTTTTATCATATTTTTATTCAGCTCATTTAACTCATCAGAACATTTAAGTTCAGAGACTCAATTTCAGTTTTGAATAGGATTCAAATTTATTTTATCTTTTATTTTATATAACTTTTCCTTTTCGTGTTTTTAAACTTCATAATGTGAGATTCTCCAACATGGTTAATAATATTTCATCATGTTTTCATATTTTTGTCCTTCTTTGACCAATTATTGTACTTAAAATGTAGAAACAATATTTGCAAGTGTTTCATAGGATTAAAAACATTGATTAATGAATAAAATTTTTACTTTACTTAGGAAGAAAAACAATCTCCTTGAACAAATCGAATTGGCCCTTTTATATGCAGTCTGAGTTACCTTAGTCTGTAAGTATTTGCCACATGAAGCAGTTCTTGCCGAATGAGAAGGCTCTCTGCAAACGAAATTCCAGGTAAGTAGTATAAGGATGAAGCATATACAAAAGAGAAAGAACGAAGTTCCCAAATGGAGGGTTTTCGGGAGGAGCTGTTCTCGAAGAAAAGACTCGGTATTTGCCGGAGGAAGCAGTTCTTGCCGAATGAGAAGGCTCTCTGCAAATGACATTCCAGGTGAGTAGTGTATGGGATGAAGCATATACAAAAGAGAAAGAACGAAGTTCCCAAATGGAGGGTTTTCGGGAGGAGCTGTTCCCGAAGAAAAGACTCGGTATTTGCCGGAGGAAGCAGTTCTTGCCGAATGAGAAGGCAGTAAGGTTCCCCAAGCCAGTTAACTCGTTCCGTTATATTCAATATGGTAATGGAAGTGTTAGGCTGAACATAATGAGTGAGGCTACCATCCATCTTCCCTGTCTGCGCCCGGCCATCTCTCACCCACAAACCATCTACCCGCTCTTAATTCAACTGTTCTCTCGGAATGTTATCTCCTATTCGCCTTTTTATCATTCTCTGGCCTGCTAGTGAACCATCTAATTTATCCCAATGAGGTAAATAATTTTATTTTGGCTTGGTTTTTTTATGATATACAAATATTATATACAAATTCATTCATGATACTAATTAGAAAGGAAAATAAACTAAATTATCTCTTTATTTCAAGAGGTTAGCTTATAGATTTTGATTCATTAAAATACGATAAAATATATCACGAAGATTTACCTTCGAGGTTGAGGTTGGCACTCAAAATAATTCATTGAACAATTAATGATTCTAATAAATTTAATGTTGATTTTCTTTAAATGGGGATTTTTTTAACCGTAGATATTATTATTAGATGTTTTTAGTAGCGGTTCGGTCAAGGTAGATCCCCCCCAAAAAAATACAAATTTAAAAAAGTGTATTTTTTTTTAAAGATTCCTTAGTCATGGAAATCTGAACTTAGGGAGAGGACGTCCTTTCTCGTCTTCATGATAGGCAGCCCTGAAGATAGCTTACACTGTTAGCCGAAACGTTAGCAAATAATTATTAGATGATTTTAGTTGGGGTTCGATCAAGGTAGATCCAAAAAAATACAAATTTAAAAAAGTGTATTTTTTTAAAAAAGGTTATTTGCCAACGTTTCGGCTTACATTGTAAGCCATCTTCAGGGCTACCAAGAAAATGAGAGAGGACGTTAGCTGATAATCTTTTAAAAAAATACAATTTTTTAATTTTGTATTCTTTTGGATCTACCTTGACCGAACCCCAACTAAAATCATCTAATAGTTGATTTTCTTTCTTTACTTTTGTGAAATAAACGATCATTAAATACAAAATTTAATAATAAAAAAACTTTACGTGCTGTTTCGCATTCATTTCGGTTTTCTATAAAACCTTCATCAGGAGCCAGATGGGTCTTACAAGGAAATTACATGGCAGTAGCCTCTTTACTCTGCAACTGGTTCCCTCTACTACAGAGTACTGCTAAACTCTGCTGTCACTTCTCAATATTTTAAATGATTTCTGAATCTTTTAAAACTGAATAATTAAAAGTTTCTTTTAAATATATTTAATGCTAAGTAAAATTTAATTTATAACTATAAGTGTATTCATTGATTATTATATCGAAAATACAAAAATTTTAATATTAAATCAAAATTATTTCATTGATGTAAATTGAATTATATTTTCAAATTACAATTTATTTGGTTTTGATTATTGTTACTTCATTATTTTTTTAAAGTATTTTTTCTTTTTAAATTTAATTTAAAGTATGTTTAACCTAATTTTTTTTGTATATTTAGGATCATTAATATGATATTTGGTGCAGTTTAGGTGTTCTTTTTAGGCTTTGTTTAGTTTATCCAATATATATTGTAGTTGATAGA
>KZ806888.1:1442146-1453372 GCA_000696205.2 Oncopeltus fasciatus
TTTATAATATAGATGTAAAAAAAATCGATTTATTAAATAAAGATACCTTTTGGTCTTGCATTGTAATATTTTAATATAATTTAAAATAAAGTTTTCAATAGCATTTCTTTTGAAACAACCCTGGTATTCGGCAAACTTTTCGTGGAACATCTGTCCAAGTATGTTTGTGAAGTAGTTTGCTAAATATTTTGTGAATAGTTTATATATTGGTATGTGTCAGGGCTCCTCAAAATTTTTTGAGCTTTTTCTCACAATATGGATGAATTAATGCTACTGGCCATTCATCTGGAACGCTTTCTTCTATGAATATTTTACTACAGAAGGTTTGAAAGTTCGTGTGATTAAGTCTTCATCGAACTGTTTCTATATTCAACTGAGATTATACCTTTCTTTTATATTTTAATCATATCAATCCTCGAATCAGTTATGGACATTCTGCTTCGTCCGAAGCATTATATTCAGTACGCTATATTGTGAATCTGAAGCTCAGATATTCTTCTGGTTGTTCCCAGTTTTATAGTTTCTTAAATTTTCAGCCAAGATGTGGCAGTAAAATAAACTCTACATTCTCCAATAACTAATTTATAACAAGGATAATAAACCAAATAATTACCAAATATCCTTTTCTTTTTTCTATACTTTTTCATTCATAATAACTATATTCATACTTTTGTCCGGTAAGAATTGAGATAACCTATTAGATTACCAATTTTTAGTTCAAGGGAACAGAATAAAAAATCTAACTTTCACAGCCAGGACTCGAACCTGGATCTCTGGCTATCTGGGCCGGTGCATTTACCATTTATGCTACCGACACAAGTTATTAAATTCCCCGCACTAGTGTCGAGAGCATAAAGACGATATATTCGTCGGCCTCGGAGCTTATACTCTCGTCACTAGTGCGGGGAATTTAATAACTTATCAGAATTGTCCTGGTAGTATAAATGGTAAATGCACTGGCCCGGATAGGAGGAGATCCAGGGTCGAGTCCTGGATGGAAAAGTTAGATTTTTATTCTGTTCCCTTGCACTAAAACTTGTTAAAATTTACTTAGGATTAAATACCACAAAAAAAAAAATTATTAGATTACTTTTCATCCCACCCTTTTCTAAGATAAAATTGTTTACTCTTATTTATGCCCACCCTCAATGTATTTAAAAGCTTCGCTTCGTGCCAGTTGCCTACATGAACTGCAAATTTCAGTGGGAACACGAACTGTTAGAGATTAACTGTTGCCAGATAGCTTTGTATTCCAGATGGAACACCGCGGAACGCTCCCTCCTGGAAATGTCTGCTGGAAATATTGTATCTTGGAACAATAGAAACATGACTCAGGACATGGGTTCCCTGCTGTGAGACCACCCCATAAAGATAGGGGTGTGAGAGGGAGGGTGCAGTTATCGTCAAGCACTGATGAGGGATGCCATCAAGTGTAGGGTCCTAATGGTTTGTCCAGAAGGAAGATTGTAAATAGAGAAATGACACATAAAATCACTTACAATTTAGCTACAAAATATTTTTCTCGTTGTTTTCTCTTTTTTGAGGAAATAGTAGTTTACGTAATAATTTAAGCTCCCATTTATAGTTATAGTCTTATTGGAACTCGAGGATGTGTTCTCAGTTTTCTTTTTAATCCTGATAGCCACTCTATTAAGGGTAATGCCATTAGTGCTATTAAACACCCATGGCAAAGGGAGACATTCTTATCTTGATTAATTCCATCAAAGAGAGGATCTTTAAACCATTATACCACGCTTGTGAGACTGATGCCATCAAAAAGAAGTAAGACTTTAAACCACTATACCACGCTTGTGAGACTGATGCCATCAAAAAGAAGTAAGACTTTAAACCACTATACCACGCTTGTGAGACTCAAACTGATTTCTACATAATAAAGTTACGGGGTATGACCCTCGACTATATTTTACAACTAAATTTTATTTTCTGGAAAATAATTTTTTTATCAAAAGGAGAGTTTTTTTTGCCCTAGATATTAATATTACTGACTGTGGAGTCATGAATATGTGAACTGAGGGACAGGACGTCCTCTCTCGTCTTCATGATAGGCAGCCCTGAAGATGGCTTACAATGTAAGCCGAAACGTTGGTAGATAATCTTTTTAAAAAATGTACTTTTTTAAAATTTGTATTTCTACCTTGACCGAACCCCAACTAAAATCATCTAATATTAATTTTTTTATCCTTCGTTTTCTACAAAAGAGAGAGGATACAATACTCCAAGGTAAACCAAATAAAAATATTTACTTTAAATTCGTCGATAATATATTGAATTATTTGGAAATTTAGTAGGCGGGAACAATTATAATGAAGTTACCTTGGTGTTCGTGGTAACCAGATACAAGTCTTCATTAAGCCATCGCCCTGAACGAAGACGCCCTAATTGCTGCATCTCCGCTTACCAGGTCATCGTTAGCTGAATCGTCTTACAACAATTTGTCTTCTTATTAAACTTAGCGGTGGATTTAAAAGAAAAAAAATATGCCTCATTAAGTCGAGAGGGTTTTGGTTTATAAACGTATATCAAACAATTATTTGAGCTATTGATTTCGTTTTAAAAGTCTAACATACTTACAATTTAGCTTCAGATTGTAGAATTTTCCAAAAATATTTCGGAAACTCTTAGTGTATCAGTATTTTCACGTTGATGAAGTATTCACTTTTAAAATGTCATTTTATATTGTTATTTCATGTAATGATTGTTGTGCATCTGAAATTGTTTCACTAAGGATAGTGAATGTTCGTATGTCACTATTTTGAGAGTTTGTTCCCACTCCAATACAAAGAGTGTATATTGCCTATCGTAATGTCCAGTAACCTGCAAAGTCTAGGAAAAAACATGTGAGAGACAAATCATACATTGATATCTTTCTTTGTTTTTTGATTTGTTGATTTAACGAATATTTAGTGTTTGTGCTTTATCTTGCCTTAACATGGATTTAAGAAATATTTTCTCTAGTATGGTCTTATATCTTTAGAATTACTTCACTAAATTCTTCTAGACAAGCCATATATGGGTGCTTCTAAAGATTAGTTTCATTCAAAAGGAGACTTTTTTTTGTGACGCCAGTCCTAATAATGGGATCTTGGTGACACAACGTCACCTCTCGCCTTCATGATAACCCTGAAGATGGCTTACAATGTAAGCCGAAACGTTGGGAAATAATTTAAAAATAGACATTTTAAAAATTTGTATTTTTTTTTTGGATCTCTTTTGACCGAACCCCCCCCCCCCCAAAAAAAAAATCTAATAAGTTTCTTTTAGTTTATTGTTCTCATTCGTCTTGCTTGATACCAAGTTGAGTATAGTAAGCTCTTAATTCTTAGGCCAGGGTAATAATTTTTAAATTGAAAAATTTTTATCTGAAGTATAATACTCTTACTATTTTGAATTTGACTCAGGCTAAGATATTTAAATGAAACGTTTGTAATATATAGAATAAAGAACAATGAATCAAACAATGAAGAAATTAGCTCTGATTTTGTGAAAATTTTTTTTCAGCTTTAAGTAACTATTATAAATGAAATATTATTTATAAATTCGCCTCATTACTGAGTTTTGAAGACACTAACTATATTTAAGATGTAATGACCGTTCAATGATGTATGATCGTTCAATTCAATCCTAACATGCCTCTTTAAGAAATCTTTTTCTTTTTTTTTTTCCTTAACTTCCCTTTCAAGAATTTAAGGAGAGACTATCCACCCATGCATTACTAGCTGTTTTATTCTAAACAGCCATAGCTCTCCAAGTCGAGATTCGTACCCGTAGCCCTGGCTTACCGAACCCCCACTTGTAATGACGGGATCGGACTCGCTGCCCGACGGCCACACTGCTGACTGACTCCTCCTGGCGTACACCTCCCAGGGATTTGAGGTGCAGCAGCTGGCTGATTGGCGCTAACCAGATCCTAGTTGAGCAGCTGGGGCTGGTCGCACCTCGTTACCGCTGTCCGCCCCCGAGCCACACCCTAATGACGGGGACACAGACAGCCTATTGCCTGTTTATTACACCTTACAAAAACTCTTCCGAGGCGTCGAGAACCTGACGGAAAAAACTAGTCTCCTTGTCGGCAGATGCGCGCTAACCATCTCCCTCTCCCCCACTCTCCCGCTCAAAAATTAACTCTGGAATCCTATCTCTCGGTCATCTGGCGTCCGTTCTGCTCCCAATTAGAGAAGTGTCAATTTTATACAAACAAACAACCGGTTTGTGTTGATGAATGATATGAAAAATAAAAAAAAAACAAGGAGCCAAACAAATAAAACTTCCTTGTAAGATAAGTACCTAAGTTAGAGAGAGTTCTATGACAATTTCCCTTCAGTAGCCGAATATTTTATGGTAATTTCAACAGTAATATAATTCTCCCCATTCCTGGATGTATTACTATTCATAATAGAATATATTTCTTCAAGCTCACTTGTTCCTAGACTCCTTCAGTCATTCATAAAACATATGAGCTGTATTATAATGTTAATAAATATTTATTTAATTGTGGTTTATAATCCCACGTGAATTTTAAACAATTAATGAGAGGGAATAGAATAAAAAAAATTTATCTGTCCCAGCCAGGAATCGAACCTGGATCTCCTGCTATCCGGGCAGGCGTGCTTAACCATTGCACCACCAGGACGAGGTGGAAAAAAGAAGGAACTTTAGTCATGAACATATGATCCTGGTTCATTCATCATATCTTTCGGTATGAGTATCTCTTATTGATTCATAAATATTTTTATATTCTTCATTTGTAAAACGGGAATCGATTTTTTAAAAATCATTTCGATATTTCCACCGATCCCACTAGTTGGATACCATACATTATAGTCACTAAAATGTGTTGCGTGTGTGTTAGTGTATGTGTGTTAGTATATCTGTGTCTTTCAAAGCTCTACAAATATGGCTGTTATATCAGCTGTTTATGACCTGAGCTAAATCAGTAATTCATTGTAAGTGCGAGTAAAATGTTTATTCGATGTAGCTGGCTTATATATTTTTAAGATATATTTTAGAAGTTAGACAGCGACATCAAACGTATAAAAATGAACGTTAAGGGCTATCAAAAGGTTGCCATTCCATTCTAAACACCCATGGCTCAGGACAAGCTTCTATTTTTGTAATAAAAAATTGACCTGGGCGAGATTCGAACCCGTAGCTTCAGGATTGCGAGACCCTCACAGATCCCCTGAGCTACCCTGGTGCCAGTAATATTTTGTTTAAAGTAATGCAATTGGATACATATTCGTATTTCGATAAAGAAAATATTTTAGCAGTTACAAAGCGAAATAAGGAATTGGGAATTCCTCGATTCATGCACTTTTAACATTCTGTTCTAAAAGCAACAATTCACTTTTTCTCAATGAAAATTGACATAACACTTTAGAATTAAAAAAAAAAAAACTTTAGTTCGTTATAGAGAAACAAAGTAAGAATATCATACTGAATTTGCTGCAAACTCAGGTGTGTGTACAGACATTTTTTCGATGTAGCGGGAGTAACTTTGGTTTGGAGTAATGAAACTGAACTTATATTAGTTTATTTGTATAAGGAATATTTGAGGAGTTTCACAGACATTGAACAATTAGGTATGGGAGTCTACAAGTACTCTGTATTTTAATTGTACGTCATGGAAGCTGCAATTAATTTTTTTTTTCTTTTGCAAGATTGCCTTCGAAAATTATATTGCTATTTTGAATTTGCTTTACACAACTTCCTCCAAATGAACTATTTATTGGAGCTTACTGGGAGTCGTAGACGGCTTCCTCATCGACTTCTTTGGCGGGGGTGATCACAATCCTGAAGAAGGACTCCATGACAGCATAGACTTTCTTCCATTGGCGCACAGAAAACTGACATGTCTTGCTCAGGAGAGTGACTCTTACCATGGCTGGATCTTGAAGAGGACAATTCCTAATATTCAACTTGAGACAAACGCATATGGAAATATGCGAATTAAATCAGGAAGAACGTGCTCCATTTGTGGGTTTCAACCAACCCATGTCTCTGTAGACATAAAGGTCTTTATAATATTTTAAGATCCTTTGTGGTGGACATTTTCCTAGTGAGGTTTGTATTTTTGGGTTCTGTCATGTTTGTGACAAGGTGTTTCTCCAAATTCTCAACTAAAAATAAGGATTCTCACAACAACAGTCTAAATAGCACATTACACAATTTAGATACAAACCATCTAAAATTATTTATCATTCAATAGAAATTTAAAAACCAATTTTATTTTATTTTTAGTAATACAGGTAAATTGTCTTAAATTGTATTTTCGCAGTAAATGTTTTCAGTTACCTCCCTTGTATGTAGCCTTATTTTCTTCTTAATAATATAGAAAAGTGGAGACAGAAGACAAGAATTCCTCCAGTACTTTAATGAAACATTGGCCCATCCTCCTCCACTGCCAGCTGGTCCTGCTACTCTTTAGAGCCGGCTTACTAAATCAGGAGATATAGTATTTGAAAGGCTGTGGACTTCCGGAAGCGTCCAGAGCCTCACACAAGGGGGTTGTGACTTATAGGCGATTGCCGTCAGATAGAGCCCTCTAGTGTTACGTCTTCATTTTTTGACGCGAGGAGGGGAGGGTACACAATGGGAGGGGGTATTGTGTCCCAGCGAGCTACTATCGCTGCAATCGGAGGAGGGAGTCAATAGCCCATTGTCGGCCTATCTCTCCGAGCCTACCACCCCACTTTATTTTATTATTTCACAGCATTATTATTATTTTTTGAGCGCCCCCTTCCTCTATACCTGGCGCTCCCCCCGCTGGCTACATCCCTAACGTTTTCAGACCGTATTGTGACAGTGTAGCAAAAATTTCTATCGTAATTCAATCACATATAATGGGACAAGAAGAAGTTTCGAATTTCTTACAGCAGGTAGATATTTATTTTGAAGAACTATTTATTTTCTTATAAAATGAATAACATCTAAAGAGGTGAGGGGCTTGAACAAGTTTCATTCGATCAACTGATATACTACTGTGTGTATAACTGACTGACTCAGTCATGAATATGGGATCCTGGTGACATTACGTTTCCTTTTGCCTTCATGATAGCCATGAAGATGGTTTACAATGTAAGCCGAAACGTTGGTAGATAAAAATGCAAATACTTTTTTAATCAACCTTGACCGAACCCCGACAAAAAAAAATCTACTAATAATCTCTACGATCAAGAAACTCTCCTTTTGTAATTGTTTGATGGATTTAGTTTTATTCTTTTAGGTTATAAAGCTCAATTATTTGAATAATGTTTAAAAATTGTATAATTTATAATTTTGTGTCACTATAATTTGCATTCTTATTTTCTTAGTGGTCTTTATTAAAATAAAATAATTGAGCTTATTTGTTAAACCCATTTGCAGGAGCACTCCCTAACTGAGAAAGGTTTTTCTCTCAGCCCCATCTTAAGAACTAATAATAACCTCAAATCCTTTGATCATTTCCAGTCCCTAACCTGTTTGGATACTAAAAATTCAGCCCCCCGTAGCTCTCCACAACCCACAGTTCTCCACAACCCACAGCCTCCCATTTCTTCAGGGGGCTGTGAAAAAGAAATTATAATTCCGGCTGGACATTCCTCCATTTTAATGTCCATCTCACAAATAGCTTCAGGGATATTTTTCTTTTTTTCTCCTGTCGGTGGGCGTAGATCCAAGTGTTCGAGACACTTACCCGAACAGTGTTAACTCAGTTTTCCACTGGGGTTAATAAAAGCACAAATAAATTGAGAATAAACTTGAATAATGCACTAATCTTGTTGGGAGGGAGCAGAAAAACAAGCAGGATACTCTGGGTCGGACATGTTGCACGAGAAGGCGTCTCAAACGGCCGTAAACACGCCGGGGTTCGAAGTTACTGCCGCCCGGGTCGTAAAGGCTCACTGAATTATATTTGGTGTGAAATATATAAGGGCTATTTATTTCCCGTCGGTTTTCCTTTCTGAAAATGTGTGTTAGGCCCCATTGTAGAGACCGGCTAATGTTTAATACATAAGTGAGATGTAAGTGCTACCAACCCTTCCAAATAATCACTAACCATCGACTCCATTCCTGAAAATGACTGTGTCCCGCATAACTCAATACTTACATAACCCTCAGTCATCTTCGACTATTCCATTCAATTTAAATGTAAATAGATTTATTACAGCAATTGTTTGCTTACCCCCCCCCCTCCAATGATAAGATGAACGTCAAAAGTGGTCGGCTCAATCAAAGGAAATTGATAGTTGCGTATCCTTCATTTAAATCCCAAATCAGGCTTTCAAAATAAATACTACCTCCGTTTTCAACACCAGATGGGAGGAGAAAATAACAGTTTTCTTAATTGGACCTCTGCAACATTCTCAAACAAAAAGGAAGGTCTGTTAAATTTTACTTTTGCTTTTATTGTTTACCTAATAAAAAAAAAAAAAAATTAAGCGTTAACAACCGGTCTGTTTTATTTCCATTCTGTAATGGCTCCACTCCAGATATAAATCGAATTCTAATAAGAATCGCAGTATTTGAAATTGATTATATTGAAAATAAATAAAGTGAATCTTTAACAAGATGGTTTTGAATCAGAAAACTGAGATAGGCCCATTAACTCTGAGTTAGGTGGATCAGACCTGGGTTTCATGTGTGGCGAAGATCCTGAACTCTTTCTGCAAGGATCTATATCCTTGGTGAAGGATATCGCGAGAAATCTTCCAAATAAACTGAAAACAGTGATTTCCCGAAAAGGCAGAGGAGGATTCCGGAAGGTTTATCTTGATAATTCTCCAAAAAGGATTTTATATATTGGGCACTGCCAACTAACACAAATAAAAATGGTGAAGTGTCCTCCGACTAGGAGGCCAAATCACTTTGCAAAACTATTATTGAAAAATATAAAATATATTTGCTAAAATCATCTGTTTTTTGAACATATTAGCAGTGAATACATTTTAAATTTATGGGAGCAGAAATGTTCTTTGATAACAGCATATGTACCTTTGTTATATATAAATATGTATATATGACTGACTATATATATATATATATAGACAGAAGACAAGAATTCCTCCAGTACTTTAATGAAACATTGGCCCATCCTCCTCCACTGCCAGCTGGTCCTGCTACTCTTTAGAGCCGGCTTACTAAATCAGGAGATATAGTATTTGAAAGGCTGTGGACTTCCGGAAGCGTCCAGAGCCTCACACAAGGGGGTTGTGACTTATAGGCGATTGCCGTCAGATAGAGCCCTCTAGTGTTACGTCTTCATTTTTTGACGCGAGGAGGGGAGGGTACACAATGGGAGGGGGTATTGTGTCCCAGCGAGCTACTATCGCTGCAATCGGAGGAGGGAGTCAATAGCCNAAAATATATAGAATGAAAATATATTTAATATTTATATTTAGAGCTATATTCAAGTGAGTCATGAAACTCGAAGTCAGATCACATTGATAAGAAAGAATTGTATATTTGGCGCGATGTTCATTTCTCTTCACGTAAATAGATGGAAGTAAGAGGTCTTTGTTCTTGTGGATGGAAATATTTATATGGAAATAGTCTTTTCTCTAATGTTGGTAAACAGTACAACTAAACAATGTATATACTAAATGATTACTTTCTACTGTTCAGTTTTCAATGACAGCAAGGCCCTGGTTTTGTGAATAGATAGTTGCATATAGTCCTGTAATGTGAATTTTAATTTCATTCATATATACTCGTTCTATATCGTGATTGACAATTTTATGTATCTTTAAGTCTTCTGATAAAGCAGAAATTAGGATTTCATGGTCTTATCAGATAAGGCTCGACTACCTTCTCTAAAATAATTCCTGAATGAGTTACGCAACAGAAGTGCAATAAAATCTGTTTTGGTCAAATGTTTTTGATGGCAGAGCTTCGGTAGTCTATTGTCTAACATATATAACATTTTGCTCTAGGAGGCAAACGTCCAACTCCCAATTGTACATAATTGGAGGGGGGTCACGGGCAAGAATTTGCGCTGCGCAATTTCCAATGCTTCTTAACAGTGGATTTGATTACAGAATGGAGAAGTCTAATTTTGGATTCGCCTTTGACTACCAGAATCCGCTGAAGCCAATCTTTATCTGATTTTGAAGTAATCTGATGCTCTTTTTGATTTGTTTGTGAAATAATGCAGTGCTTTGCCTTATGTAGTCCTCGCGAGTCATTGAAAAAATAAATAATAATAACAGTATTATTTCAAGCAGACGGTTTATTGTGGCTCCCAAGGCACTATTGTTTGTAAATAAATTAATAATATCCGATATAAATTAATAGGGTTGGACTTTATCCCTTAATAGCTAAAATGGAGTATAATGTAGAAATATAGTATGTGAATCCTCGGTCCTTCTCAAAGCCAGTCTACTCTTCGGGAATAATGTATTATAATTATATAATATTATATAATATATTATTAATGTTTTAATCATCTGCCACTAAATAAAGTCATGATGACGAGACGAGTAATGGTGCAAAATAAAAATGATAATTTTTGAGCAAACGAGTAATGCAATACCTTCAAAGGGTTCTACCCTTCTTTGAGTAATAAATTAATTTCGTTCTGTGATCATGATTCGGGGACTTTATGTTATTAGAGTGCTATTAAATAAATTTAAAATATAGTGTACATATTTAAGGGATGTATCATTTTGAAAACCTTATAATGAAACGAAAAATTCAGACAGGGAACTTTACCTTTTTTCGTCCTTTGCAACTCTTACACGGACATTAATGCAGACTTGTCATTTGAAAATAGATAATTAAACTTGATTAGATAGAGAATCGCATTTTAAAATGCTGGAGCTCATCCAAATTTAAAGATACGAATCTGACGTTTGAGCGGTTTAAAAATAATATCTAAGAGAATTTCAACGTCAGAAATACGCCTTATATATATTTCGATAGATAAGTCTTATCTGTAAACCTCTTTTCATATACACGTATGAACAGTTAGAGGCGAGTCAAAGTTAAACTTGATGTAGCATGGTGGTAGTAGTGAGCTAAGATGATATATATTGATGTTATTTGCACAAAATACTATGATAAAATATTAATTTAATATCCGACAGATCTTGATTAAAACATAAATTTGCCTAAATTTTTTTTTTTTACCTGGCTTTAGAATTAAACATTTTGGTGACGCTATTTTTAATGTTTGATTTGTATGACTTTTAACAGTAAACCGTCTAAGCTTTAGTAATATATATATATATA
>KZ806888.1:1453580-1464306 GCA_000696205.2 Oncopeltus fasciatus
GTTGGGGTTCGGTCAAGGTAGATAGAAAAAAAATACAAATTTAACAAAAGTACATTTTTTAAAAAGATTATCTACCAACGTTTCGGCTTACATTGTAAGCCATCTTCAAGGCTGCCTATCATGAAGACGAGAGCAGACATCCTGTCCCTAAGTACACATTTCCATGACTGGAAATCAGGAATTCATGACTGGTCAGTCATGGAAATGTGAACTTAGGGACAGGACGTCCTTTCTCGTCTTCATGATAGCCCTGAAAATGGCTTACAATGCAGCCGTTCCGTTGGCAGATAATCTTTTTAAAAAATTACACTTTTGTTAAATTTGAATTTTTTTGGATCTACCTTGACCGAACACCAACTAAAATCATCTAATATAAAAATTCTAATGTTTGTACTTTAGGGCGATCATTTTTTTTTTTGGAAAGAAAAGTACATATCGATACTACTGTTCTTAATGCAGTATTTTGGCTGACATCAGCTTTAGTTATTTAGTGCAACTACGCTTAATTGTTAAGACTAACTAAATCGTGCTACTCAAAAATCATCTGTTTTCTTAAGGTTTTGACATATTACAGAGACAGAAAATTTTTCGAGAATTTTGCTTAGATAGGGGAAATCAATCTTTTTTTTTCTTTTTTTTTCAAATGTTTTCAATTGCCCCGAGAAGAGCCATTCATTTTACATTACATTCCTCCCACGTTTCCTAGTCACGTTCTCTTGTAGCAGGTGGATACGCCAGTTTATAGGAAAACACATTTCCGTGCGGTTCTGTGACGGGCCTCGAACACAGGCATGCGGGACTTCCGAAAGCCAGCTGTAGGACCCACGTAAATGTATTAATTGGATTGGAAGGTGGGGAGGGAGCGGCCATGTTGGAGGCACAATTACATCGGGACCTCCCCCCAATTTCTCACCATCTTTGTTTAATTATCAGGCAGCCGTTGTGAGAAGAGAGGGGGGAGTTCACACCTCAGCCAGTCCACTTGTCCGTGGGCAACCTCCAACACCTGCCTTTCATTGGCTAGCGCTGCGCTACGTTACCTTGTCCCTTATCCGGACGTCAAGGCGAAACCTCTCGGCAGAGGTGGCCAGAGCTGACACGACAAGGGATGAGATTTGACATAGTCTGAGGGAGGTCTGGGAATAAGTAGAGAATGTGACCACTCATTCACTGACACATCTGTGGTACTTTGGGACAAGTGGTCTTAATGGTACTTGATGTTAGCAACTTCATTTTGAAGAGATTTGGTACAGCCACACAAAGATTTAAAGCTTGTTTTTCTGTATAAATATTTATTTGGTTGTGCTTTATTATCCCACATAAAATTTAAACAATTAATGAGTAGGAAAAGAATAACAAAATCTATTTTCCCAGCCAGGACTCGAACCTGGATCTCCTGCTTACCGGGCCGGAATGTTTCCGTTACGTTTCGAGTCCTGGCTGGTACAGATAGATTTTTTTTATTCTATTCCCACTCACTAATAGTTTAAAATTTACGTCGGATAATAAACCACAACCAAATTAATATTTATGAATGAAAATGAATAAAGTAAATGATGAGAGTCGATAAACAGCTACACAATGTCAGCCTCCTCGAGCATAAGACGATGTATTCGTCTTTCTCGTGGGTTAGGCTCTCGCTAGTGGTGGGAATTTAATAAGATATCTAACTCGTCCCGGTTGTGTAACGGAAACATTCCGGCCGGCAAGCAGGAGATCCAGGTTCGAGTCTTGGCTGGGACAGATAGATCTTTTTTAATCCATTCCCACTCATTACTTGTTTTTCTGAGTTCATTGGAATTTAGATTAATGGCAGAAAATAAGCCCATCACTCAGAAGCAGCGAGAGCTATGCAGATATCCCGTACTTCATTAAAGACAGATACAGACCAGAGTAGAAAGATTTAAGATTAAAAAAGACTAAGAAAGACATTAGACACAAAAGGAATGACTGTAGTGACGTCAGACTTCCACAAACAGCATATTCATTATTGTTTATTATAAAAATTCTTAACACCTGAAAGAAACATGTAAATTAAAATTATTGCTTAGTTTTTTTAGTTTTGCTGGTCTGATTTTTCAAAAAAAAATTAGTTACTGCAGTTATCGAAATAACGATCAAAGTGGTTTTGCTACAAATTACTCTCACAAAATCTCCTCTATATTCTCTCTACTCTATGACTAACTTATATTAAAGAAAATATGCTTATAGATAAAATTTAAAAAAAGGTACAATGATGTTTATTAAGAGAATAATAAAACTTAACTTATTAATAATTTTTGCTTTGATTAAAACAAAATCAAACAATAAATAATTTAGTAAATACTAAAACACCATTTTATAATTTATATGTTGCTTCATAAGTCTTTGAAAAGATTTCTTGCATCAAAATCGTCTTAATCCATATTGTTTTCTTTAACTCAATCATTTATTTATTTATATTTTTTTTTTTATGGTGAATTATACAAGAACATCATTACTTTTTTTTTCTACACTACATCATTTTTTTCTTCTTTACAACTTCAAATTATTACCGCACATATATAAAGTTAATCCTTTGCTATAATTAAGTCGTAACTTTTGTAAGTTATAAATATCATTTATTTGAAAATTGAAAATTCATAATAATTAACAAAATATTATTTAATATTATAGTTTAAATGAATACTGGTATAGCTTCATCATTGAAGGATTGATTTACCATTGCATTTTATTTTTTACTCTAAGATAGCGAAGAGGAACTAGAAGGCACTAACGGATCATACTTTGTATATTTCTTCTTTGTCGGACTTTTTTTTTTCCGTTTTTTTTTTTAATAAAGAAAAACTCTATTTAAAAAAAATGAATTAGCAAGGAAGAAAAAAATTCATATGATATTAATTTATAGAACAGCACCATTATTCTCGCAAAACTAAATTTTAGAGAGTTGATAAATCCGGGGAAAATACAATAACCATATTATCTCTCTGTTGATATTATCCGTGTCCTAATAAAATAAAGGACAAAAATCTTATTAAAACTCAGCAGTAATATAAGGTTTATACCAAAGTCCAAAAGCCTTTTGGTGGCAGGATCCTACAACCTTAAGAAAGGAGATCCTTGATCCTTAAACAAGACACCGTGAGGTGCCCCTTCAGGACAACCTCCCAATTCTAGCCCTGCGAGCCTACGCCGGGTATACCTCTTTCGAGGATGCACTGAGCAGATTTCAATATTCGATGAAACCTTGACCAGAGCGGGAGTGGAACCCACAGTACAAGGAATGGGGAACCTATACGCATCACTTCAGATAAGCGGGAGCCCTTCATATGTATTTTATTGTAATATAGGAAGTAAGTCAGGATACATTTTAAATTGTGATGTTGTACCAAACAGGATATGGTCCTTTACAGACGGAATTAGTATTAACCTGAGCTCGCATTCCACACGAAACACAGGCTCAAGTCAGCTGTGATTTGTCAACCTGACTTGTTACTCGTCTGGAGTAAATAGAAGACTTTGTAATGTATATTTTGCACACCTTACCCCTTCATGCACGAAGCGTTGCACAGGACAAGGATCAGATGTTCATGGCTAGAGGATACTGTGGTGTGGGTGAGAGTACGAGCCTGGAGATAAGATAGATTAAGACAGATTAAGAGGGCCTGGCGGTGATGAGGAAGCTGATGGTGCGACTGGTACTGATAAGAGATTAGGCGGTATGTACGTCCATCAGTTGGACAGCTCTGTCCCCGCCCCACACGTCAGACCGCTCTTAATTACACCCCTGCAGCGAGACCCTGATGACGACAGGCTATTCCGAAGGCTCTCCTCTGTCTGGGCCGGAGATCTATGAAGGGGCGTTACTAAGGAGGCGTACTCCTCCACATCGTCAGACAGTGGGGGTCCAGGGAACAAGCTGTTCTACTGAGAAGGCTTCCTGCGTTCTGCGTCCCGCAGGTAGGTAGGGATAGAGTAGTAACTGACTTCATTAACAGCGCTTCCCTTAACTAAAGCCACATCATACAGTACCTCATTGAACNGTCCTCGCCAGGAATCGAACCTGGATCTCTTGCTATCCGGGCCTAGTATGCTGACCTTTACACCACAAGGACAGGCTAGATATCTCACTCTATAGTGAGATCACTCTATATAGATAGATTTTTTTATTCTGTTCCCTCTCATGAATTATTTGTAATGTATATTTTGCACACCTTACCCCTTCATGCACGAAGCGTTGCACAGGACAAGGATCATATGTTCATGGCTAGAGGATACTGTGGTGTGGGTGAGAGTACGAGCCTGAAGATAAGATAGATTAAGACAGATTAAGAGGGCATGGCGGTGATGAGGAAGCCGATGGTGCGACTGGTACTGATAAGAGATTAGGCGGTATGTACGTCCATCAGTTGGACAGCTCAGTCCCCGCCCCACACGTCAGACCGCTCCTAATTACACCCCTGCAGCGAGACCCTGATGACGACAGGCTATTCCGAAGGCTCTCCTCTGTCTGGGCCGGAGATCTATGAAGGGGAGTTACTAAGGAGGCGTACTCCTCCACATCGTCAGACAGTGGGGGTCCAGGGAACAAGCTGTTTTACTGAGAAGGCTTCCTGCGTTCTGCGTCCCGCAGGTGGGTAGGGATAGAGTAGTAACTGACTTCATTAACAGCGCTTCCCTTAACTAAAGCCACATCATACAGTACCTCATTGAACTTTATATATATATATATAAAAGACACTTCGATTTTTAGTTAAGAAATGAAATGTACTTAACACATGAGGTCAGTAATGTCCGTAATATTAATGTAAGGATCATGAGCGAGAACACTTCTCGTTCAAGCAGCAAATGTCTGTCTGTATTACTTCATATTAACCAGTGAGATATGACATATTGTTGTACATCGAGGGGCTAGAAGTATTGCAGAATGATGAGGACACGTCTGTAAGGTACTGAGTATAAAGGTGGAATGTCCTTAACATTCGTAAGTAATCAAGTGACTTAGCTTATTAGATTTAGATTACCTACATCTATGGGGGTCGATGGACTAACACATAAATCCATCATGGGTATTCATAGGACCTTATTTACATAAAGCTGCTGGAATATGCAGGAATTTCTATAAAGTTCTATCTTTTGTCGATGGAGAACTCTGGAAGCATATTCCAAAGCTGTTAAGAGATCATGGTCGCGAGTACTCCAGATGCTCAGGCCATGCTCCATGCAGAAGGTGCACAGTTGTGACTTACCCCCGCGCGAAGTGTAATGCCTCAAGGAGGAGTGTGGACGCTATCAAATGGGAGTGGCCATTATCCGTGTGAGTGACGGCCTCGTTCCTCGGTCTTTTGTGCTTTTTTTATTTAATTTGTCCCAAGACAATGGTGTCGGGTGTCCCTGATATTACCTTCCGCCCTTCACCCCTGGGGGAGGAATTTTTTCCCTCGACCTTCGGGTCCCCTGACAGTAGGCCTACAGCCAATCTCTTTGTCCCCCTCCCCCCTCTCGACCCCTTTCACTTGTCTTGGGCAATAATAATTAGAGCTTGCTTTGTTTTCAATTCAAATTCTTTACACAATCTTTTTTCTCCCCGATCCCATTTGTCACCTTGAAAGGACAACATGAAAGCACTAGCCATTTCAGGAAGGGATATCGTTTTCAATAATATTTAAAAAGCATTAAGTAAGTTAAAAGAGTTTTAAATAATTTATAAGTAAGGTTTAACTAGTCTTTTATAAAACATTCTTTCTCTGAGAATTTTTTAACGGGGATTATTGTGAAAATTCATTGGAACAAATTCCATATTATGGTTTTTGTTTCGATATTTAAAAATGTTTTCAAACATTGAATCGAAAATAGTCATCATAAATCAAGCGTTTAGTGACTGGTCATCTGTTTCCAAGACTTAAAATCTCATTTATAAATGTCCCAATTATGTATTTTTTTAAATACTGCATAATAACGTATTATAATTTTTTTTTTACACTTATTTGGTTGTAAATCTTTTGAAACTCTCCTCACCCTGGGTCGATTTTAATAAACTCAAATAAGGGCTTACAAAAGTAATTTTTTAATAAATAAATAATAATAATGTGGGAAATGATAATTTGGTAATAATAAATAAATAAATTTGATTTCTCTATGTTAGAAATATTTGGCTCTTGAGTATATAACTTTCAAAAGACCACATTTTTAGTTTTTCCAACACAGGATCGATTGAAACTGAAATTTTTCAAAATTCATGTCATGGAACTTAGGTTATTTACTGAGAGAAAAAACAGATGGAAATCGAGGGCTTCGGAGAAGGAAGGATTGAATGGTTCCTGCCTCAGTCCATACAGAGGAAGAATTGTCTGGGATAGGAGGATGGACACTGAAAGAGGTGGCAGGAGATGGGGGAAGATGAGGGTGTCTTGGATTTCTTTAAAAACCTCAGATGATGTACTTTTATGTCAAGAAAACTTTTTTGTTGGGTTTATGTTGAAGAGTTCTGTTTTCTGTAACTCGCTGTCTGATTTTCTTCGTCAAAGTTCGCATACAATGTGACCGATTCGCTTCTGAATCAATCTGTCTCTTATATTCTACAGCGTACGGATCAACAGTGAAACTCTCTTTGGTAAGAAATTTTTTTTATTTAGGTAATGGACGATTATCATACCTTCTATTATCCGTCTTCATTGGTTTCTGCAAACCATCTTCTGTTGGCGAGCTCTTTCGGACAATGTCCATCCTCGTGGCCGAATACTGTGTTCACTGTCACTGTCTGTATTCAGTTCAAGTTCAATACAGACAGTGACAGTTAACGCATGTATTCGGCCAGAAGATGGACAATGTCCGAAAACGCTCGCCAACGGAGGATGGTTTGCAGAAACCAATGAAGACGGATAATAGAAGATGTGCTAGTTCTATATTCATTGGTAGTGATAATAACCCTTTAAATTATTTACCTAATGGACGATTGTTGAAGTTTGTCCATAGGAAATATGGGCAAATGAAGGGAAGGCGGTTTTTTTGCTTTATTCACTTATAGAAAACCTGTTAACTCTCAGTTTGTTTATATTTAAAAAAAAAATGACATATTTCCTGAATGAGTTAGCCCAACACAATCTTGTCTCATTAACATATGAAGAATTACGAAAATGTCTACATATTTGGCAGAAGTATTAGTTGTGTAATACTTTCAGCCCCTTAATTATTTTTACCAAGTACATATTTTTTTTAAAACTTACTATCATGAAGGAAAGGTCTATATGTGCAGGTCGTCACCGTTTTCCAAGGAAACACAATTCAGATCAGGCTTATCATTCTCGTTAAAAGGGTCAAGCCCATAAATATTAACTTTGTCCTCAGATGATGAAGATCATGAGGTAGCCTATAAGCTTATATGTGAGATACTAGCTTATATGCAAATAAAGGCTTTTTCATATTTATATTCTAGTGATAATTTGACACCATTTTAAATCTTAGTAGAAGGCTTATAAAGTTTGACATATTTAAAAGGTTATTTTCACTACCAATGAATATCGAACTCTCATACCTTCTATTATCCTTCTTCATTGGCTTCTCCGTTGGCGAGCGCTTTCGGACATTGTCCATCTTACACATTGTTACACATCTTACAGTGACACTGAACACATGTATTCGGCCAAGAAGATGGACAATGTCCAAAAGCGCTCACCAACGGAGAAGCCAATGAAGAAGGATAATAGAAGGTATGAGAGTTTGACATATTTAGTGATGGAATTAGACATACGACAGAGATACTATTGTTCCAACTACAGGACTATTGGAGTTTTAAATACACTTGCGTAGATCTTGTGCAAGAAGTTAGTTCAACTGCTATCGTTATCATTAAACGACTGATGAGGTGTCAAGTGTTTTGGCCGAAAGTTATGTATTTGAAAGTCTAGTTCCGCCTGGATGTTACACCTTGCATTCCCCCGACAATCCTGCAGTGTCAATGGTGGGCACATCCTAAATCATGGCAGTGGAAGTATTAGTCGTGTGATAGTCCATCGACAACCCCACCTCGTTATCATTCCCCCTGGAGGAATGTCAGAGCCCGACTCATTGTAGATGGGGACTCGTTGACACATTAGCAGGGCCGCATTGTTGGATCTCCGCCGCGGTGGGACAAGTTTTTTCACGGACGCCGGATTCCGGAGCACCCCCTCTCTATCTCCGCCGATCCTCGGCGATAAGGGTCGGTCTAAGCGATTTTTTCAGTGTTTCTTCAGACGTACCCTCCGGATCGGGAACTCGTCCTCTAACTGCTTCTTCTGGCTCTCCGGAGAGCTACGACCATTCTTGGGTCTCTCGACTTCTTGGCCAGCGTCGATGTGAGGCCGGAGTCCCCAGCTCAATGTGGCGACGACAACTGCCTCATTAACTCCCATCCTATAGGAAAGTGAAATATGCTAATACCGCGGAAATGGGTATATAGTTCAACAAATGGAACTCTTAGGGAAAAATTGAATATATTTTTGTTGACCGTTTATCAAGATGTCGCTCTGTAGTGACAAAATTCATTCATAAATAGCTCGAAAAATCCTATTTCTCTTCCAATATTCGATTTACTTTTTGGCTACCGTAAACATTTTTAACTGTTCTCATTAATAAAATATCAAATTATCTCTTCACTCAAAGTATTATATGAATTACGATGCTTTTTCTGTATATTCAGAATATCAATTGATACCAGAATGCAGTGTAATTGGGCTCAAAATTTTATATTTGGATTAGATTTATGATAATTTCTGCTGATTGACTGAAGGGGTGTTCAATGAAAGAATAAATCTTATAATTATCTCACTTATAAATTATCACTCTTCTTACTTGATTACTGAAAAAATGTTTAGAAAATAATAAGTGTTTATTTTCTACTATCTCATTAAGGGAAGGTTTATAAAAATTAAACTAATAGTTTCAGGTGGGTCACTTTTTTATTCGCTATTTTCTGTCAATCTTTGCTATATTAATTACTGATATCCAACATGAAAGAGGGTGGGGCGTATGTAAAGGTAAAAATGATAAGAACTTTCTTATCATTATTTTTATCAGAAAATAGAATGTATTTACCGTTTCTTCTTTCGGGTTGGACCGTGTCAAATTTTTGTTATTTGCCGAGCTTTCGCACATCATGTGATGGCTTCTTCAGGGCTGAAAAGAGAATGATTCTTTTCATTCCATTCTCTTTTCAGTCCTAAAGAAGCCATCACATGATGTGCGAAAGCTCGGCAAATAACAACAATTTGACTCGGTCCAACCCGGAAGAAGAAACGGTAAATACATCTGACGATCGTCTAAGCCTACGTGAACAGAAAATAGAATGTTAATAATATAAATTTAGTTTTTAAACATTTATACTTCATGAATATATATAAATGAGACAAGTGTAATTTCGTTTTACCTTAATAGGTGGCTTTATTGTCCCAATTTATTTGTAGTAGGTTTGTGAAGACATAGTAAGAAACATTTTTATTCTAAATATTTTCCTAAAAATTCGTAGAAAACGTTTAACCACGACTTTTCTTTAACGCTTACTAAGAAATGGTGATGAAGTGTCACCGTATACAATTGTTTTTGGTTATGGCTGCACTATTGGATGTATCTCATTAAATGTTATATTTGTGTTTGTTCTAATAAAAACAAGATACAATGCAAATTTTAAAATAAAATCAGGTAAAGAGTAAAGTAAATCTGTTCTTAAACAATTTATCTTTTCTCTCTGCTTGTTAAGAGAAGTATTGCAATAATATAGTAAAGAAAGTGTAATTGTGCAATGGATATTTACAAAATCAATGCAGGTAGGTTGGAAATATGAGGAGAATTTTTTTTTTTTTTTTATCATTAATCATTTAACTGACCGTAATATTTTATACTATAGAAATTTGGCAGGAATTATAAAAATAAAATATTCTAAAATATAAAAAATATAAAAATTGTTGGGTATTCATATGATAGTTACCATCAGGAATGATTTCGGACAATGTCCATCCTCGTGGCCGAATACAAGTGTTCACTGTCATTATCTGTATTCAACTGTATTCAAGAGTTGAATACAGACAGTGACAGTGAATACATGTACATACACGAGGATGGACCATATCCGAAATCGCTTGCCAACAGATGGTTTGCTGTAACCAATGAAGACCAATAGAAAAAATCGACCAAGTTCCATGAGCGTTTATATTAGGCGAGTTACCTCTAGACAACCCGGTATAGGGTATCTATGCATCTGATTTAAAGGTTAAATAAATACATATCTATATATAACTCTTTATTTAGAAAAAAAAAGTTATTCTGTACATTTCATACACTTAATTTTTGATGGGATACATAATAATAGTCCTTGCTCGTCTATCCCGGGACATAACCCGTCTCAGAGAGGAGCCCAGGTTAACCCGCGATAGACTATCTGGCACCCATCTTCTCCTTATCCTAGGATAAGAAGGAGACAAGGCAGGAAGTCAAGGAGGGAGTGAGAGGGGGTGAAAATTCCATTGCATTCACTCCCTTTGTATTTTAACTAAACTAGCTAGATAATTTTTAGTGCAAGGGAACAGAATAAAAAGTCTAATTGTCCCAGCCAGGACTCGAACCTGCTACGCTACTGCTATCCGGGCCGGTGCATTTACCACTTATGCTACCGGGACAAGTCTGATAAGTTATTAAATTCCCCGCACTAGTGTCGAGAGTCCAACCTCCGAGGCCGACGAATATATCGCTCATGCTCGGAGGAGCTGACATT
>KZ806888.1:1465467-1475710 GCA_000696205.2 Oncopeltus fasciatus
ATATATGAATTTGAAATAAATACAAATGCAACAGTATAAAGCCACAATAAATAAAACTTTTTTGTAATATAGAAATTTGAAAAAACTAAGTATAAATTAAATGCTAAACAAATATTTTAATTTTTATTTTAATGTATTCCCTATGAGACTTTTCTGCCAAAAATTCACATATCTTTGAGAAGCACAACTTGCTTGGAACTAGAAGAAACTTAAACACAACAAATAAATAACAGTAAACTGGAAAAACAATTGAAGACAAAGCAAAATAATAGATTCCTTAAATAAATGTAAATTTGTGTTTCAGTTTCATTTTCAGAGATCTCATATATGTCTTAATATTAAATATATTCCTAATGAATTCATTTCTTTACTATTTATTGGAATCAATATATTTATCATAATTAATTTATTTATTTATGCCCTTACCGTCCAGGATAGTTTTGTTCTTTTTCGGACATCCTTAACAATTCATTTTAGAATCCCGTTGAAGTAGGCCCAGGTCAGATATTTATTAGAAGTTGGCTTGGTTTTTATTGAATGCTTCACGACTCTCCCTTGAATTAATGTCTCTATAAAGCGAGGACCGTTAATATTTAACATGTTGTCAGTAATAAAGAGAGATACTTACGAGTTCCGACAAGAGTTGTCCCCTTTCCAGTAATTGTCCACGTTGGGTCTCGAACCCCGAGCTCAGGATATGTTTATTTGACGTGTCGGCCCCTCGCCGCGGGAGACTGCGACCACACTCCCACCCCGGCGCTTCCATCGACTTCTTCCTACAAACTCTGTACATTTCAAGAGGAATTTGATCTCTCTCCTTCACTAAGTTGGCAGAGTTCAAGTGGCTCTGTCCAAATCTTATCTGCAATACTATTGGCTGTGTCTTTGCGATATTCGTATGTCACTGTGTTCCTTCTCTTGTACGAGCTGCTGACTGAGAGATTCGCTAACCAAATCAGCTCTGCGCATTTTTAAGAAGACGTTCTTGTGAATTCTTGGCCAAAATTAATAAAAACTCCGTCGTGTTTCATTATAGATTGGTTTTATAAATGTAAATAAGGAAACTTCATTTATAATCAAGAGAGAATAAATAATGTAAAAAGTATTTCTTCTGGAAATTTATTCTAGACGGGCCGGAAAGAATGTAGAACATATATCATTAGAAAATTACATTCTACATATTTTAAGTACATTAAATGGAGAATATTCCAAAATTAATAGCTGATTTGGAATACATTTACAGAGGACGAATCCACCACACTATTGGTGAGGACAAGAGGGAATTGTCACCTTTTTGATTATCAACATCATCACTAACCACCTTCACTCCTCTGAACCTGATGACCTTCTCTCACCTCTGAATTTTCCTCACCCCTCAAGGAGGTCTTTATTCCTAAAAAACCAAAATAACAATATCACTATAACCAGAGCTGGCTAAAGCAATAAAATGGTTACTATAGACAGAAATTATTACAAAAACAAAATGTTCACTTAACTCTCTGACATAACCACATATACAACCCCCACCACAACACAGAGACCCCCCACCACAACACAGAGACCCCACACCAGCACCTATCACTAAATTCAACAGCTGTATTAAAAACTTACGAAATACGACGCAAGAAACATAGATAAATACACAAATTACAAACTCTTATCTTTACAAGATGTCACGGCCCCCCGAAAATCCAAAAACCACAGCACCCCAATATTAACTCTTTTTCAAATCTTAAAACAGGTAATTTTTTCAAATCTTTATCTAAAATAATATAAGTAGAATAACAAAAATTTGTGTATATATANCTTATATATATATATATATATATATATATATATATATATAATTTTTGAAAGACCAATTTCCTCCAGGATGGGAGGATCTGTTGAAATTTTAAAATGAAATTATTATGTTTTTACCGTTTCTGAAAGTAGCCTCATGGCAACAATTCGAATAGAATTTTCTTATTGGAAATCAGCTATACTCTAATATTGCCAGCCCAACAGTCGATATTTCATTCTTTGTGTTAACTAGTTTAATGTTTTATATATATTTTAGTTCTTGTCAGTAGCGAAGATTTTAACGGTATATCTATATGGTCCTAATATCTTGAGCAATGTGGTTTCCTTACGGAAAATCTGCTAAAAAGTGCAATACTTAGCTGCAATAAACCAGTCTCGTTTCAGAAAAACACTAAATGTCTTCAATATTTTTTTTACTGTCTGCCAATCGACTATCCTGGACTACAATTTGAAAAGATAATAACCCATCATCTATGGAGTGCTGCAGTCTGACACAGGCATTGAGTACACTATATCTTTGTGTGTATTTTATCGGGCGGGCCATGTTAATTTTTAAATACATGATCTATTTAGAATTTGTATCGCAATTACATGAAATGATCCATTTTAGTTGTAACCAGATGAAGGAAAGAAAGGAGACCAAAATTTAAAACTTTAGTATCTTCGTTGTTGTTTGAGTTATAATATAATAGGTTTAAAAGGTAACCTTCTGACGTTTGAGATCCATAACAGATCCTACAAGGGGCGATTCCCCCACTCTACCTTCCTGGGCAGTCTTGTATATGTTTTAGTGGTTATACCTTTCACTTCGCTCTGTTCACTACGGCTTCCTAACTAAATTTCCTCTCTTAATGAAAGAAGGCAAATCTGCTAAGATTACCCAACTCCTGCGTTCCGGGCTTTCATGGAACATCCATGGCTTCTCAAATACTCATCCAACTTTATATTTTCTTATTGTGTTTCGTTTGAATCAAACTCTTCAGTGCCTGATAAAAGTGAACCCCTTAAGCTATGACGCATGTCTCAATAGGTTTGCTTTTATTTCAATTGTCTATTTACCGTAGTTTATTTAAATTTTATGTCATTAATTTAATGGCTGTATGAGTCTAGAACTTGCATTTTATCTTCAAGCTTCACCCATACTTTTGTCACAGTTCTAATACTAAAAAAAAACAAAAAAAAAAACAATAAATTTTTTAAAATAGTAATACTTATATGACATTATGAATGTTGGCTATGTTAATAATATTATGGACTTAGTCAAGGCCATGTTTCCATTGAGATATAAAATGAAATGTATAAATATATCCTAGCATTTAATAGAATAAAGTTGTTTTTGCTGCAACCAATGATGTTTTTCATTTTAAAACATGGACTAATAAGTTAAATTTCGACTCCGGAGGTTCCATTTTGGATTCGACCAATTAAAGTGGTCACTGGCGAGTTAGAACAGGACGAACTTGACCGTGATTGCTATGGTGGATAACCACTAAGTCCAGAGTCTCCCCTGTTGCAGGATTTATCTGCGGGTGTACGGTGATCCGGCGGAGGCAGGCATACGAAGATCTCGATAGGGCCGACTCGGGAGAGTACGATGTTATCTGTGGAAGTTGCACGCGGGCCTTCCCATGTGATGAGAGACCACGCCTTCACCTACGAGGTAGATTGCAGACACCCTTCGTCTCCTTCGCCAATCTTCTCCTTCCTGCAGTGCATGCTCCTCACTAGCCAGGAAGGGCCAAGACGGCATTGTCTTGCATTTTTCCATGATGACCTTGAATGAGGGGATGATGAGTTCGGTCCCTCACCTCTCCAGAACCCCTCGGGCCACTTTATCTTTCCGCTTACCTGGAGTTCGGCATCTAACCACATGCAAGTTTGATGGCATTCGTCTACTCATCCCGTATTACTGAAAATTATTATCTAAGAATAGCTTAATTGTATAATTGAATTATTTCTACAGCTGTTATTTTTACTCTCGGACTGCTAAGTATGGTAACCATGAAAAACATATAAGTATATATTATAAAAGTTCTATTTAATAGTAATTTATAGAAAAGTCGAGTGCCGTACATCTCAGATATTTGTGCCTTAAATTATTTAAATACTTATTTTATTATATTTATACAAAAACGTTTTATTTGTTAAGGATTTCTTCGCAGAGAGAAAGGCTTTAAATACTCTTATGCAAATTTGTCAGGAATTGTGCTATACTTACACCCTGGCAGTATACTTACACACACTTCTCTCTGGAACACACTGTTATCACACTGTTGTTGTCAACAGGTTTAGCGCGGAAACAGCGTTATATTGACCGGTGAGGAAAGATGAGCAGCTATGGGTGACTTTTGGCATGTCTTTCAGCCTACAGCCACATTGAATGTGTTCAGCAAATACAACATATCGGCTAGATGTTTTTAGAGCAATGTTCAGGAACATCATTATTGCAAGAATCGATTTCCACTAGTTATGCGGACTGTTCGAGAGCCCGCGTGGCAACCTGGAATAACTTCCGTAGCTTGGAGGTTCTAGCCAAAGAGGTTTCCTGCTTCAGATACATCCGGTCAGCTGTCAACTGTGACGTCATAGATATCACATAGTGTATTCATCATGTATTGTTTGTTGGAGCTTTCAAATTCCTGATTCTGTTCCTTCTACATCAAGTAGTAGAGTAGACATGTATCTCTGCATTTTCCTTTTATGGCTGTCGTGTGTTTCGGAGTGAGAGAACGAATCTCTAAGGCATGAATGAATGACAAGACACATTTCTATACCTCATCGCTGATATATATTCAGAAATTAATGGTTATTTTTTATTGTATTAGAGGTTACAAGGTACATGATGTTCGTTAAGTTCACACAAGTACAAAATAAAACTATTCCTTTTACTGTCACCTTTACAAATTCGAAAATTTGATGCAGATTTTGATAAATAAGCTCTTCATTTGTGGAGGACCGACTGTATTTTTTACAGGTCTGATGTATTTTTGTATTTTTTTTGCTTACTTGTAATATACATTGTAATACTTGTAAATCAACATTAAATTAATTATAATTTGATGTAATTTTTTCTGAATTTCCAACTTTATTAATACAGTTTAGTTCTTTATATTTATATATCTGTTGTTGAATAGCTCTAAGTATAATTCATTCCGCTGTCAATAATCAGTTGTTTATTTGCAGTGTCAATATATTTTCAATTTTTAACACTGGTTTAACCCATAATTTGGTGTCTTATCATGGATGCTTCTCCGAAATGGAATCCTTTTTAGCAGCTTACATATAAGTCAATCAGTTCAAAGCAAATACAAATTTAAATCATAAGATTTTTATACGAGGTAAATTTAATAGGGTATTTAATGAAAAATTCAAAGTAAAGTACTTACATCTATATTTCTGTTATTAATATTTTGGTATAAAAATGAGAATCCAATCTTTTTATTTTCAGCTGGAAGGCTGTTTTAGGTAAAGTAAAGAGATTGTAGGTAAATGTGTTGTGACAAGGTGGAGAATATGAGCGGGACTGACGTGTCAGCGCTCCGAGCAGAGCCTCACATGAATAATGTTCCTCGGGAGATTTATGGAGGCGAGGCTTTGCGTATCATGTTCGCCGAGGGCGTAGCCACATCTGCAGCAGGGAAGGGGTGAGTCGAGGGGGTGGCCAAGAGGGCCAAGAGGGGGTAGGTCTGGATCGGGCAGTGAGATCGTATGGCTTCCAGGAAAAGAGATACAAGGAAATAAGTAATAAATGAATGGAAGATAATCAAGAGAATGATGCAGAAGGAGAGTGGAGGACCATTGTTGACAGAGGAGATGTTGAGGAGGACAAAGCCAGTCGCGTAGGAGCTGCAGATTTCCCATGTAATACTGAAATAAAACATATATATGTTAAATGTTCTTCCTGACCGCCTAGTTAACCGGAGTAAAAAACATGTTAGCTGAGGACTGGCGCTCAACTGTCGAGGGGAACTTGCATTCTTTGTAATTATGATTATTAAAATTTTGGTGAACTTAAATGTCGGAAAATATATTATTATAGTACTCTAAGATGATTTTAGTTGGGGTTCGGTCGAGGTAGATCCAAAAAAAAATGTGAACCTAGGAACAAGACGTCCTCTCTCATCTTCATGATAGCCCTGAAGATGGCTTACAATGTAAGCCGAAACGTTGGCAGATAATCCTTCATTAAAAAAATACATTTTTTTATTTGTGTTTTTTTGGATCTACCTCGACCGAACCCCAACTAAAATCATCTTAGAATAATATCTACGGTCAACAAACTCTCTTTTTGAATATATTATTATAGATATTCCTAATACTATTCTTACATATATTACGTATGTAATATATACATACACATAGATTTATATAGAACTAATTATAAGGAAGATAATACTAATTTCTTAATTTGATTTTATTTCAAATCCTACTCACCTTTACATGACCTCAGTCATTAAGTTGGTTTAAAGAAACTCAAATAACGAACTCTTTATCAAGTTTAAAAATAGAGAAATCGCCTCCGATCCTCCTAGTTACAATGTTAAATGAATATGTCCCTCATTACGAATATTTACAAATTTTATAAAACATAAAAGTTGATAATAACATTATTTTAATAGTAGAAAGTGAAAAGTAACAATTTTTCCAACTCTAATAATAATGAAGTTTCTTACGATGTAATATGTTGGTTTTTTTATTTTAGGGATTCTTTTTTTTAATGCTTATTTTGAATTTAAAATTTTATTTATCATTTAGTAAGGACAGAACTATAATCCATTAGATGCATAAATCTGTAAATTTGTATCCATTTGTTACAATACTGCTTTTATTTATATGACTAGGATTGTACCTATATTTATCTACAAATTACACACGTTTTATTTGATTTTTTTCTATTTTGTTTGGATGAACTGAACTCTCCACATATTTTTGTGCCCTTATCACCTCTTATCAGAACGAAATATGCAAATTCCGCAACACCATGATGGAGTCACTGCCCTCGCCTCCAATCCTAACCTAACTTTCCTCTTCATAATTACACACTGAGCTGGAGACATCTCTTGACAGAAAAAGCCTCGACAATTAAGCTTTGTCCTAAATGTCTTGCTGTTTCGTAATTAAGATTCTCTCTCTTGCGCAAACATTAGCCATCATTAGCCATCATTGGCTTTCTTCAGAAAATAAAACTGTATTGTGTCAAGGGAATGGCTATTTTAATTCTAAATCAAGTTACATAACACAAATAAATCTAATTAATGTAATTTATATAATTTAAAAATATTAAGTAAATGTAAAAAAAAGGCATAAAAAATTTTTTTTTATTAAAGATTAATAAAAAAAGTTTAAATACAGAATATATTTTCATTGTTTTAAAAACTCCGGAAGCTAAAGTGCAAACGGACAAGATTATATATTCCCTCTTAATATGCATATTAAGGAGGTATTTAAAAATTTAATTTTCAGTGTCGAGTAGAAGCTCTTATCCGGTCGCTAAAGTGCATACGGACAAGTTTATATATTCCCTTCTCATATGCATATTAAGGAGGTATTTAAAAATTTAATTTTCAGTGTCGAGTAGAGGCTCTTATCCGGTCGCTAAAGTGCATACGGACAAGTTTATAATATGCATATTAAGGAGGTATTTAAAAATTTAATTTTCAGTGTCGAGTAGAGGCTCTTATCCGGTCGCTAAAGTGCATACGGACAAGTTTATATATTTCCTCTTCATATGCATATTAAGGAGGTATTTAAAAATTTAATTTTCAGTGTCGAGTAGGGCCTCTTATCCGGTCTCTAAAGTGCATACGGACAAGTTTATATATTCCCTTCTCATATGCATATTAAGGAGGTATTTAAGAACTTAATTTTTAGTGTTGGGTTGGGGCTCTTATTTTATCTTATAGAAACCAAACTTTTTTGAAGACTATTTCAGATGGGCGTTTGAGGGAAGACCAAAATCAGTAATATTGAAATTTTCATTTATTTTAGTTTATAAAGCATAATAGATGTAAAATATGATTTTCTACAATTTATGTGTCAGTAACGTTTATACGTAAAACAGATATCAAAGAAAATAACTACGATAGCAGAATACGTCCTCCACTCTTCCTTCCCGGTCAGTCTAGAGTCAGGTTTAATGGCTTACCGTATAGTGCTCCCACAGGCTTATAAGATATAAATTTCCATTAACTCTCATTTAAGTGGATTTAAATTAAACCTGAAAATTAACCTTTGTATGTGGACTTCTTTTTAATAACTTACGAGGAGAGGACAAAAAGTTCTCAGCCTATCTCAGAAGAAGGGGATTGAGATAAAGGACTTATCTAATCAGTAGTTATATTCATTCAAATTTCCATTCTCCTGTTATTTCTTGTTTAGTACTTATAGTACTTTCATCAGTTAGCACTGCCACTTGCATGTCTCTCGTAAAGTGATGGCCACGATTGACACCTTGGTACAACCATCCTCCTTACACCCCAGTGATCTAGTCTCCAGTGACTACGTCCTGTTTCCGAATCTCAAAGAGGAAGGAGATTTGAAGACAAAGATCATCTCGAAGAGGCTATTGACACTCATTTGGGAGTTTAGAAAAATTAGTAAAGATATGTAATTAATGTATTAGCAATGAAGGATATTGTATTGCAAAAACAATGTATGTTTTGTGTTTGGATTTCATTCCTTTCTGGGTCAGGCAAGAGAACTTTTTGATCTCCTCTCCCACATACTTTTCTTAATAACAAAAAACTACTGTAGTAACTCAACTGAAACGTGAATAAATAAAAGTTAAATTTTAAAGACCTATTCTAACATATCTTCAAGAAAATGTTACAAAGGAGACAGAATATCATCTTCTGTTAAACACCTAACCTAGCACTAAAGAAACCTAACTGCTAATAGAATAAGATGGTAAACACTTAACAAATGTATTTTGATTTGATTATATTATGTTCAAGTAGGATGGTTTGATTCTTCAGGGCTGAATGGAGAATGAGCCAGAAGTCATTCTCCATTCAGCCCTGAAGAAGCCATCACTCGATGTGCGAAAGCTTGGCACCTAAAACTCCAAGACACAGTTGAACCCGGAAGAAGTATTGGTAAATTGATTATATTACATTTGAAGATTGAGTATTCGCTGTTATTCATGAGTGATATCACTCTTCACTTTGGACGCTCATTGGAAGATGGAAGTACATTTTGAGGCATTGGACTCTGACAGTGGGGGTTCGCCCAAGACAAAGTCCCTTTTCTTCAGCTAGGTGAAAGGATAAAGTCAGGATGTGTTAGCTTTGAACATTTGTGCAGGAGAATACTTGTTAATTTACTGGAAACGTTGAAAATATCCAGGCTGAATAAATTGTATTGCGACTAGAGAATTGAAAGTAATATGAAATTCTCACTACTTTTATTTATTTTTACTAAGTATTTTGTCTATAGGGTGTATAAAGGAGGTTAACAAGGTCATACATGGAAAATACCCTCTGTCATTAACACTTCATTACCATACTTATTTAACATAATTCAACATCTTCGTGACTGATATAAGTGCCGTCATTATCCATACCTTAATGGCGGGTACTCTCGTTGGTACTATGATGAGACATGAACATTTTTACAGGTCTTTATTTATTTATATGTATATGAAATTTTGTATATATATATACTAAATTAATTGTATGAACTCTTTCTGTAAAATAAAATTATTTTCGCAATCGTTCTGGGGGGTAGGGGCTGATGCATTTTAAGGGATGAGAAGATTTAAAATCATAATATTTTTGTTTATTATTTAATATAAAGTTTAAAAAAAATTACGTGTTATAAGTGTACAAAAAAATTTATTAACATTAATATTCTATGAAATATTTACGGAGAATGCTTTTTGCGATTCACTTATGCAAACTATAACATGCAAATATATATATATATATATATATATATATATACACATACACACACTCACACACATTCATTTTCATATTTTGTGTCGTAATTCCGTCATTTGTACCTAGGACAATTCCAACTTTACAGTATTCCTATGTGCCATGAGAAAAAAAAAGAAAAAAAAAACTGAAAAATTTACTTTTTTTTCATTTTAAAGAAACAAAATATAGTTGAAATATTTACTGTTTCAATTTTTCTGCATGGCTTTTATGTACTTTCATTCAGCGTGCAAGCTTTTATGCATGGGCTTTATTGCAAAATTTAATTTGCTCTATTTAACTCTTATTTATAAGTAATTTTCAAGTTAGCTTCATTATTGACGGTCCAAGTGCTGTTAGCTTCTGGATTTAAGTTCTATCTATTCTATCTATGAACGGGAGGTACATTAATGATTGATTAATGGAGAATTACTCAACGTCCAAGTTTGTGAATTGAATTTCGTCATTGACATCCATCAATATGAAACATGGGTAATCTGCTTAGATTACCAGCTCCAATTATA
>KZ806888.1:1476372-1490453 GCA_000696205.2 Oncopeltus fasciatus
ATATATATATATATATATATATACTCAATGGAAAATGTCACAGAGCAGCTGCTTCCAGTAAAATTAATTGTTGTAACACACAATATTTAGAGCTTGTCTTCTGCTTGCTATAGTTTTTGGCAAAATTCGAGTGCACCCGGCGGCCTTCTCCTACCCTATGTTCTTTAGGCAGTTATTCTTATCTTTGTCAACATAATATCATTACAATTTTAAATTTAAATTCTATGATTACTATTAAATATGAAATTCCACTGTGTATAGGTAGTAAAAGAATGAAGAAACATGTTTGTCTTATTATTTATGACGTACGAAATGAGTAGCTCAGACGTGTTTCTCACGGTCAATTTTGTATGTTTTATGGAAATGTTGGGAATTTTAGAAGAGCGATAGTTAGCATTTAGTCCTACTTTTTAAATTATCAACACGATTGTCGCACAAGAGGGAATTTAATTCCACACACACACACATATATATACATACATTCTTAATTATAAGAACTTGGGAGGTTTTAATATAATAGGTAATAGCTAATTGTTTCCTACTAATATTTGGGTCTAAAGATAATATTTTGCAGGAAGAGAAAGTAAATATTATGGTGAGCGATGCCACTTTGCTTTCGAGTAAGAGGAGTAACTGCTCTGAAAGAATGCTACGAGGAAATGAATGGCTCCCATCTGAGACACCTGTATAATGCTACAAAGCAAGGATACACATTAATAATATTGTTATAGGGGGGGGGGAATAAAAGTGAAAATTAATTTAAATGTTAATCTGTGAGATGAGATTGTGAGATAAGCAGCGGGAGTTCCCGGGGGAGTGAGTGACCAGCAGGGTGAGAGCCAGGACACCTGTCCACCTGTGTTACATCTCCTCTGTCCTGTCGTCCTGCCGAAGGAGTCCTTCGAGGAGCTCTCCCTAAAATAGCGAATTTATGCATATAAATGGCACATATGCGATCTGGACTCCCGAGCTCTTGGGAATACCTCATGTCCCAGTGGCACTTATTTGTGAGCTCGCCTCGGCCCAAGACCTCAGAAAGGACTGAGCGAATTTCATACCTAAAACTGTGGTAATTAATAATCAAATTATATTCTCATATTAGTTAAGTTAATAAATGACCTTTACCAGCTTTATGTGAATTTTATATAACACGTGTCAATATAAAATGTAAATTCATTTTTGATTGAAATCTTGTAAGAGGGAAGGAAGGTGGATTTATTACCCAAAATTTATAATCTTAATATCTTCGTTATTATTGGTGCTATTAAAAAGTTTAAATGTAATATTCTAAAATTTATGTTGAACAACATTTTTATGAGGAACTATTGTTTAAGAACAAATTTAATAATGTAGCTAAAGTTGGTAGGCTATTCCCCCTCTCCTCATTTGTGCCCTATAGCTTGTGATTTGAATTTCGCCATTCACATCCATCATTAATAAACGTGGGTAATCTGCTTAGGTTACCAGCTCCAATTATACATATATATGTGTGTGTGTGTATGCGCTGTAGATATTTTTTATATATTATATAAAAAATATATTGATAATATTGATTTATGTTTTGGGCGGATCCTTTAAATTTTGGAATGAAGAAACAAAAAGTCGTATTTAGGTTTTTTATCGTAAAGACTTGAAAAAAATTACTTTAGACAAAAATTTACAAATTTACAAATGGGGGGCCTCTGCAGAGTTTTTCTTTTTTATCTTTAAGAGCTAATAAACTTTTATATTTTGCAAGATATACATAGTTTCTGTTGTTGCTCACGTTTTAATGGATTTACTAAGATTTCAGTCCTTATTTAAAGAAATTCTTCTTCTGAGATTCTATTTATTTATAGAAGCTTCAACTTTTTGCCAGGATTCGCTTCTTCGCAGCTGTAAATTCTATAAGTTCATTTTCTCCAATATCGCTTCCCTCAATATTTTGCTGGGATTCAAAGCACCTCGCTGAAGATTTAACTTTGATTGATGGATTTCCAGGGTTTACGTATTGTGCTTAACTAAATGTATTAGTTTCCAATCTCCTTCATGAAAATCTCTTCCTAACTAGGTAATTATCTAAAATTGGGAACCAACAAGAGCTTTGCTATTGCTCAGCGCAGAATCCAAAACTTTCTTTAAAATTGCAAATACATGAAAAAATAATAAAAATATATGTCTTTATATCTTCCATATGATACGTCTGATGATGATGACTTTTACCTGAAATTTAGAAGTAATTGTAAAAATTTAAAATTAAAATTTTTTCTTTAAAAAAGGAGGGGTTCCCTCGTGGACTTCAATGATTGGAGAAACCTGAAGCTGTTAAAGACCAATACCAGAGCAGATGATAATATTACAGTGCCCTGGCTGAGACAGATAAATTTTTATTCAATTTCCTTGCATTTATTATTTAAAATTTACGTTGGAAAATAAACCACAACGAAAATAATATTGATAACAGCTATCGTTTCTTAGAAGTCCCTCTGACTTGACATCCGCTTGTCCTTACACATCCGCCATAACAAAAACGTACCGGCTCTACACTCGAAGGAACACATCAAACAAAGAAGGATCTATTGTCTAGAGCGGCTGATAAAGTAAGCAAACTGTAGTTTGTATGCAAATTGTGGTGGATACTAACAATGTATTCCAAGCCTTTATAAAATAAATCTCCATTCCACCGACAAATACAATAGCACCGGACCACATGCATATCCGCTAAGGAATTTAGGGACATATGTTTGTATACCCGACATTGGTTCAGTTACCATCTGCCGATTAGGGCTTTGGTGATAACTGTACCAATCTCTTAGCTTGTGAGAGAGAAACAACCCAGCCAGAGCTTTCAACCCTGAATGGTTCTATAATGGTGATAATGCCCTTCGTACCATTAAAAGTGAGAGATATACTAAGGAAAGTCTGTCTTGGTTTTACATACGTATTCTTGCACTCCAGGACGAAAGAAGTTGCAAGGATATGCTCTCCTTTCCCAGGACAATTCATGACTTCTTGACGCCAAATAAGTGTGCAGTTTGGTACCTTCACTAAATATCATATTTATTGTTTGACTTCATCAACAGAAAGGAACTGGAATTTATCCATTAAAACTCAATTCAACAACAAACTATTTCAATAACTGTAAATTTTAGGAATTTTTTAAAAGAAAACTAAAAGTTTAAATTCAAATGGAGAGTTTTTGACCGTAGAAATTATTAGAAGATGTTTTGTTTCAGGGGTTCGGTCAAGGTGATCCAAAAAATACAATTTAAAAAAAATGCGTTTCAGTATCACTGAACATGTGATCCAGGTGACACGACGTCCCCTCTCGCCTTCATGAAAGTCCTGAAGATGGCTTACAATGTATACCGAAACCTCGGCAGATAATTAAAAATACACATATGGATACACTAAACAAAAAACATCTACTAAACTCAACAAAAGACATCTACTAAAAGTTTAAAGATTGATAAGTAAATTTTTTTGTTGTATAATTACCAAATTTTAATGCTAATTTTTGTGTGAAACTTTCATCAAAAATTGGTGATACTTTCAAGGAAAATTCTATGAAGATTTATATAATTACTTGTAGAAATTTTTACCATCTTATTTTCCATGAATGAAAATGTTGATGAAAAATAAAAATAATGAAACTTTTTATGAGTTTGTTTACTGTTTCTCAAAACTTACACTAAGTAATAGTAAAGAAAAAATGTCAATATTTCATCCAGCCTGTTATATCTGATCCATCCTTTCTACTTATCTTTCCTGAATTCTACTAACCTCACTAATTCTCCCCCAAATTCACTCTGGGCAATTATAAAAATTTATTTTAATAAAATGAAAAGAAAAAAAAATGTTGTAGTTCTCAAGTTTTCAATTGTTTAATCTTCTACTTAAATAGGTTATTTTTATTTTATTTAAATCTGAAATATGAGAGATTGAATAGATAAGATAAATCTATTTGTGAGAAATTAATCGGATGATATTCTTAATTGCTTTTGTGTATAATTTGTACATATGAATATAATAAAATGATCTTACAAAAACTGTGCAAAGCTAATTGTTTTATTTCCTTCTTTAAACTATACAAAAAACAAAATTAATTTAAGTACAGGATAAGGAAAATATAAAAATTTGTAAGAGGACCATATGAATTTCACCTAACTGTTCTTCAGTTCTAAGAGACTTGTTTGACTTGAGGCTAGCAGTTATGATGTCTCAAACTGCCTCAGTACAAAATATGTATCTCTGTATCTGTGTTTATCAACTTCACAGCAAGGACATTTCCTTCCACACTGGTCAATGTTCTTCGGTGTCTTTAACAAAAGACTCGAAAAGTGAGATTAACTTCAGCTATACAAACGGATCTTCACCTGTTTCTTAATTCTTCTGTTTTTACGGTAGGTTGGCTAATGTGTGTAACATATTGCAACCTTCCTCTTTGTTGCCTTCCATAAATTTTATTTTCTAGTTTTAACCTGAAATCGACTGACTCTTCAGAGATTTATGAAATAACCAAACATTATTCTTTATTGACTGAATGTGCTGAATCCGCTACATTTACACAAGGAAGGTTACAATGAGGTTTTCTTCGTTGTCAGAGCTGAGGGGCATATGTACCCCAGTGATGAGTTTGCGTTGATTTCTGAGATAACACAGTAGGTGCCCTCGTGGGACTAGGTGAAGTCTCTCGTGCGAAGAACTCACTAAAGTAACAATAAAATAATAGAGAGGCATTGAAGACTCAGGGGATACTAAAAAGATGTTTATTTACATATGCCATGTGCGAGAGTTGCTCGCGTGCTGACTCCAATGCCTCGGAATCTCCCATGAATTTACATAGGAATAATAAATAAAGAGATGGCCAACTTTGGAGTTTAGACCCGTTTAGCCTCAAGCGCTCCATAACGCCTGATGAGCATCAGCTGAAGAGCTTGCTGCTGCTGCTATCTGGCGGGAAATAGCCCCAAGTATGAGACTGAAATCTTTTGTCACCACTGTACAATGTTTCCCGTGACACATCTATCAAATACATCAGAATACATAAGTACAGTTTTTATTTGTACAAATACTCCAGGGAGGGGAAATATAGGAAAATAGTTTTCAAAAACTCTGAAACCAGTAAATAATGTACTTATAATTCACTCTATGTATTACATTATGTATTTCATCAAAATGGAGGTCTACAGTTGACTTAGACATTGTCTTTAGCTTTTTTTACTTTTGTCACGACTTTCAAGTATAGTTATTTGTCAAAGCTTTATTGTTTCAACATGTGAGTTTTTTTGTATTTGAAGAATCCAATTCTTTCACTTAATTAATATAGTTTTTTCTTTTAATCGTTTTCATTACCTAAGGTCCCATTATCAAATTACTCAAAGTAGCAGATTGATTGTGGCCTGAAGAACCCTGATTTTTAGAGTTTGATAATAATCGGCTGAAAAGACTCTGCCGTTAAAAAAGAAAAAAAAATATTCTTAAAGTCCAAAGAATTAAATTTATCATTCTCATTATTAAAATCCTTTTCAACATTTAGAATTTATTTAGGTTTTCCTTGCCTAAATAAAGTACTAAGAGACAGTTTTTCATTCAATGTGCAAATTAAACATCAAATTATCTTCAATTTTCACCATTCCTACATAAATGAAGGTTAAAATGAATATTATAAAATTTAAAAAAAATTATGTTTCTTAAAATAAAAAAAACACATAATTTTCAAATAAAGAAATCGAATGTGTCAGACAGAGCTTTGGGTTTTACCAAAAACAAGAACCATATTTCCTGGAGAGCATTGTTCCTTTGCAGAGAAACCAGTCTATCTCGCTGGATGCAGCACACAAAATGCAGCTTTGATCTACCAATGCACACTGAATCAGGCATATCCTTCATGTTACATGTGCCTCCTATACAAAGGTACATCTGCTAGCTGACGTCTTTTATTTGTAGCTAACAAAAGTTAAATTTCTAGATGAACTAAATTGACAAATACAGCACGTCCACTAACGAAAAAAAACACATTCTCTTCAAATTAACTCAATGGGAATTTAAAAAAAATATATATATCATCGCAGAAGCGAACAAGGCCCTTCCCGTGTACGAGAATCAATCACTTTTATAAAATAAATAAAACTTATATATGATGTGTATTTAAAAATAGGTTTTGTACATGTACAACAAGAAATTATCTGCTCAAACCTGGAAATCCTGTATCCCAATAGTACAGGTTAGACGAATATGTTANTTTGTCCTGAATGTCCCCATGTTGACGGCCAATATTATATTATATTATATCCATAACTTAATAAGAAAGAAATTAATTATGCTCAAGATGGCTGGAGAAAGTTGGGAATTAATTATATAACTAGAAATAAACATTTCGTTTCTAAGTTGTTTTAACTGAAAGGACATCAGAACTAATTTCTATTGGGTTTACATTTAAAAACAATTTTCTTTGTAAACGCTGCATTTATGTAGAAATTTGTAAACAGTAATTTTTACCAACCTGAAAATATTAATTACTAATGTGACAATACGACATGTATTTTATCGGTTTTCCTTGAGTAAAGTATTCATGGTTCTTTGCAAAAATCCATGTAAAATGAGGGAGTTGGTAGCATGAACCACAGCATTTCACACAGTGGGGTGGCGAAGTCAGCATACTTTCCGGAGTCAATTGACCGTTGCAATAAGCTGCCTAGTGGAACGGTGGTAGTTAGGAATGCTGTCCGCCAGACTGCGCCACCAGACTCCTAGTCTCCGCCTGACAGGCCAGCAGAAAGTCGTGGCCAACAGAGAAGTAGATTTTGGCATATCAAGCCTCTTCAATCATCTATCATAGTTTATTAGTTGTTTAGTTTCAGCTTTGTGCTTTCAGAAACTAAATGCAATCAACAAATGAACCAAATAACGACAAAAATATTATAACTATAAAATTAAAAACAAAACAAATATTATAAACACATTTAGTTATCAATTAACATTTGTAAGCAATTTAACACCGACGAGCTGTCTGTATTTTCATAAAATCTACTAAAGATGACCTAGTAGACCTTGATGTGATTATAATTGTTAAATGTACATTTTCATAAATTTTAATTTAATATATTAATAATAATTTNTAAACGTTAGAGAATAATAATTTACACTTAATATATTTTATAAACTTTAATGCAACTCAAATATTAAGTTTGAAAATTTTTATCTTCTCTCTCGACTAATTTGTGACATTCAATAACTCGCCTAACCGTTTCCAAAAATAAGCTTAAATATATTATATGGTTTTATCATTTTAATATTTACGGACGCAAGAGCTCATTCATATATATGTATAAACAATTTTTTACTCTAAAACAACTTTAGTAGGGCTAGCTACCATGAAAAGTAAGATATTAGTTGTGGGAAGGCAACAGAAAGATATATTTGTAGAGAGTAACGTGGAAGGGACAGAAATAGTCTCTGAGAGACTGTTTGGGAAAGTACACTCGGAAACCATTAATAGACTAATAAGACCCTGTAAGTAACCTCCCTGTATTATTACTAAGTATCTTTCTTCTTACCTCTAATGATGGGCGACTGCATGCCACGAAAAAATTATTTTTTGGGGGGATTCCATTGTTTTGTTTATCTCCCTGTACTTTTAGATTAAATTCGTCTGATTTTCAAGTGTCTCATTTTCTTTAGATTATACACACATACACACACACACACACACACACACTGTTTTACATATATTAGAGTCTAATCATTTATTATAAAGCTCAAATGCAGATACAACATTTTTTTGCCTGTTAACATTCTGTTGCTCTCACTACCTTGTTCTCTTGTTGAATTAGTTATTAGCTGAAATCTGGTCATGAAGTGTGGTGGTAGAAGAGCTTAGAACAAATCTGTGTTTATCAACTTCACAGCAAGGACATTTCCTTCCACACTGGTCAATGTTCTTCGGTGTCTTTAACAAAAGACTCGAAAAGTGAGATTAACTTCAGCTATACAAACGGATCTTCACCTGTTTCTTAATTCTTCTGTTTTTACGGTAGGTTGGCTAATGTGTGTAACATATTGCAACCTTCCTCTTTGTTGCCTTCCATAAATTTTATTTTCTAGTTTTAACCTGAAATCGACTGACTCTTCAGAGATTTATGAAATAACCAAACATTATTCTTTATTGACTGAATGTGCTGAATCCGCTACATTTACACAAGGAAGGTTACAATGAGGTTTTCTTCGTTGTCAGAGCTGAGGGGCATATGTACCCCAGTGATGAGTTTGCGTTGATTTCTGTGATAACACTGTAGGTGCCCTCGTGGGACTAGGTGAAGTCTCTCGTGCGAAGAACTCACTAAAGTAACAATAAAATAATAGAGAGGCATTGAAGACTCAGGGGATACTAAAAAGATGTTTATTTACATACGCCATGTGCGAGAGTTGCTCGCGTGTTGACTCCAATGCCTCGGAATCTCCCATGAATTTACATAGGAATAATAAATAAAGAGATGNATTAGATGTTCACGTAGGCTTCGACGGTCGTCAGAAGTATTTACCGTTTCTTCTTCCGGGTTGGATCGTGTCAAATTGGTGTTATTTGCCGAGCTTTCGCACATCATGTGATGGCTTCTTCAGGGTAATTATATAACATGGTAATTATATACCACCTGTATTTTAAAAATCTCTCTTTTACAGCTCTCGTTCTCTTTTCAGTCCTGAAGAAGCCATCACATGATGTGCGAAAGCTCAGCAAATAACACCAATTCGACACGGTCCAACCCGGAAGAAGAAACGGTAAATAAATTATTATTAGATGTTTTTTTTGTTGGGGTTCGGTCAAGGTAAATCAAATGTTGTATTTTTGAATCCACCTAGACCAAACCCCAACAAAAACATCTAATAATCTCAAAAGTGGTTTTCGGCCAATAGGTAAAGAGTCCACCAGAAAAGTGTTTATTATTATATTTTTGTTAGCCACTGTTTCAGCTTCCCGTGGAAGCCATCATCAGGGCCGAAATCAATCATTCTACTATAAGATATAAATGCTATTACTAAAAGTCATCTATTCTAATCTGTTGTTGGATTGAAGCATTCACGTTAGCTTAAGAACTGTGAGCCGAAACGTTACCATACAAAAATAAAATAATAAACAATTCTAAGATGATTTTAGTTGGGGTTCGGTCAAGGTAGATCCAAAAAACACAAATTTAATAAATGTATTTTTTAATAAAGGATTATCTGCCTACGTTTCGGCTTACATTGTAAGCCATCTTCAGGGCTATCATGAAGATGAGAGAGGACGTCCTGTCCCTAAGTTCACATTTCCATGACTGTGTCAATGTAAGCCGAAACGTTGGCAGATAATCCTTTATTAATAAATAAATTTTTTAAATTTGTGTTTTTGGATCTATCTTGACCAAACCCCAACTAAAATCATCTTAGAATAATATAACAAACTCTCCTTTTGAATAATAAACAATATTAAGGCGACTGTTTATTTGTATTATTATTGTTTTCTTTGCCTCCTGACCGAAACCCTGACCTTCTCTGCATAGGGCTAAAGCGTTTAACCAGGATGTCTTTCTGGAGGGCATTCGTTTCTTCACTTAATAGCTACCATTTTCGGTTTTTTAAAATTTATTTTAAGGATAATAATTAAATAACAAATTGATATTCCTCTTTTGTGTTCTACTTTACAAATCTTTGTTGATTTTTTTAAAAATGTTTTAGTTTTAATTCTTAAAAAAAAGATTATCCCAATGATGTAGGATTATTACGCAACCTTGCTACTAGCATGTACAGCTAAACACTCAATAACCACAATCTATATTCAGAGCTGTTTGAAAATCGTGAGGCCAGTTAGTTTTCAGTAAAATTCTTTCTACGATTTTTTTTTTTACTACATTTTAAGAATAGCAACATGAATAAACTATAACCCTTTCCTAATATCTTACTTTCAGATTTTGGAAAAAACATAGTCGAAAAGTCAGAAACGATAAATGCATCCAGGAACTTCACCGGAAGTAACTACTGTGCTGCAGCTATTCCAATGTCTTGTGAANCATTTAGCTTTTAAATAAATTACAAAAGGTTAAATTAGTTGAGCAAAATCAGATCAATACTCAAGTATAAGTGAAAAAAATTTTTTTTTTCAATATAACAATATTTGAAATTTATTTCTGTTTTAGTTATAGTTGCTTGATGCACAGTCAGGATTTATTAATTAGCAAATAAGATGTACTGATTAAGGGTTTGTTAAGAAATTTTTTTTTTCAATATAATATTATTTGAAATTTATTTCTGTTTTAGTTATAGTTGCTTGATGCACAGTCAGGATTTATTAATTAGCAAATAAGTTGTGCATAGTAATTGTCAAAAGGATTGGTAGTGATTAGTTGTATTGAAAATCTGATACAGACTTTATGACCCCTCTTTGCTTATTAAATAATGATCCGTCGGCTTATAGCAACTGCGCGATGTAAGTCGCAAATATGTGGACTAATCCTTCACCAATAGTACAGGTGTAAGTGTGACTGGCAAGGTGAAGAGGTTCACTACCAGAAATGTGGATATGGCCAAAGAGGTAGGCGAGCTGTGCGCTAATCGGCCCGTATGACGTCACAATGGTGTTTCGTGCCGGGAGTTCGTGGCTCGGAACCCCGCCTCTTGTTAGCCCGCCTTCTGACAGGGCTAAACACCTTCTTCCTGGGTCCGGGCGTTTTCCCCCACCACCGCCTCCACCCGAGCTTGCGTTTCTCAGGCTCCACTTTAGTAGCCTTACAGCTGCATCATATGTGTTTCTTAGAGAATATCTTAGGATATTTGCTACACATGTATATATATAGTTTTGGTTACTTTAACTGTATATCTTTGTGTGGACTTTTCTGCAGCACAAACATACACACCCAGAAAATCTCAAAAGTGATTATATATAACTAAATAAGTGTCCTCAATATAAGTTAATAATCTTTCATATATATTTTTAAGAAATATGTTGATAATTAGGAATAAGATTTATTTAAATAAATTATAAATTAAAATTAAAGGGTTAATCACAGGACAATTAAAGCTCCCTCATTAGGAACATCCCCTCCCCACCCAAACAGGTCTATCCTCAAGAAAAGGAGACAATTCCTGTACAAAGTCCATCTGAAGATATCAATCATCATTTATATCAATTGGACGTTCAATATTTCTACAAAGCAATTACCTCAAAATCATTATTCAACTTCCCAAAAATGAGAATAACAAGTTCATTAGGGAACTGGAAGCCATCAATCTCCCCCTCCCCTCTGTCCACATTTCCCCTTACCTTTACCAGGAAAATCATTTCGGTACGCCATCTTCAAAAATATATCATTAAAAACATCGGTCAAACGCCACTTGAAATCACCAACAAATGAAAACACTTCATCATCATTACATAACATTAATTAAGCAAAATCCAAAAGAAGCAAAGTAAACTTTGTTTTTGCAAATATAATTTTTGAAATAATTGGCAATCACAATTATGTTGATATTTTATTTTTATCATTATTTAACATGAAATAATTTAGCTATTTATTTCAATTAAGAATGATAACTTTGGAAATAATAGATAATAATCTTTATAAGTCTACGTGAACAGGTAATATAATCAATATTACATATCATTAATTCATTTTCCTTTAAAAATAAGAACGAAATTATAAGAATTTCAGAGAAATCTATGAAATAACAATACAAGAATTGCTTCAGGTCATCAGAGGAGGGTATTTTTGTTGAGAATTTTTCTGCGTGTCTCGGAGGTGTTTGAAAATGGTCAATATATTCCTACTGATAATATGCTTTAGGAAAAATTGATCTTCATGGATGTACTACAAAACTTTCTAATTTCTTAATGGGTTATTATGTAATATATATGTTAAGGGAGGTATTAAATAAAAGTTAAAATTAGGGCTGGAAGCCTTCCTCACCCCCAAAGTTGGCCTAGAGGCAACATTAAGGCTACAACTTTATCCTGAATTTGACCAGTCTAATCAAAGTAGCCATTTAATTTTAATTATGTTCATCTTTATTAAAATGTTTTCATAAAATATATTTTACTAAGTTATAAATATATTCATATTTGTAATTTATATAGGGTTATTTCGTTTTTTCACATCGACTAATGGACTGGGATATAGTGCTTTAAATAATTTTTAATAAAAGTATTTCAGAATAACAATGCTTAAGAAATAAATGTTTGACTTATTTCTTATTTAGAAAAATAACAAAATTGTAAATAAAAAATAAGGAATTGAATATTAATAATTTGTACTAAGAGACNCCTAAATAAAGCCAAAAATTTCCCTATCGACATGTTTGGCTCCCAAAGGCAATATGAAATTATAGCGGGCTCAAAAATAATTGACATAAATTCAGCATTAAGTGGACATTTAGAGCCGGGCTTGACTGAATTCTAGTGAAATTTATATATTCAAATTCACAAAACTAGAAAGTGTTTTATAACAAATTTATTTATTTTGAATATAAACTTAATCTTGAGGGTGATTTAAAAGGAGCTAAAGAGCTTTGCAATGCGGTTCCAGTATCATAACTACCACAAAATAAAAGCCTCTCCAGCCATAGTGGTTTAGAAAAGTATCGTTGGATTTGGATAGTCCCTCCCACATGACCCTTAGTGGTTGCAAAAAAAAATAGTTCAATTTTAAATGATGGAGTATATTACTCCTAAATAGACGGTGAAATAAGAACGTATAAAGCCAACTAACTAGTTCTTCAAAAAGAACTAAATACTCTACAGAGCGCGAAGACTGTTTCCTACGCTCGTTATTCGAGGACATCCCCCAAGCTTGGTAACCCTACCTAAGACAAGATCATACAGCGATATCCCATGTAATCCCAGAGAACTATAAATTCAACTAATCTTCTCCGAATCCAGGTCGCTTCCAAACCAGTCCAATCCTTTGGAACTACACCTTTTATTCAATAAAACAATTGAACACTCATTGGCACGAAGAACCTGAATTTCATCTTTGCGTCTAAAATTTCGTTTTGGCTCGATTTCAGTAAAATTCTTCATGTAAAACAATGAAGTTTTAGGGGGCATATGTGGAGTGGGACACCGTACACAGGAATTCCGAATCCTCATTAGTGCGACAAGCGGGTGACAGATCGCGCTGATGTCTCTGTGATGATGATGAGCACTCGAGGTGATTACTACAGCTGCTGGGACAGCTGTTCACGTGCCCCAGCTGATCGGTCGCTCTCGACACTCGTCACAAGTACGCTATTCCCCAGAACACAATGGGACTCACTACGATATTTGTTGTAAACCACATTGGCCATTGGGCCTGAAGTAGAGCAATAGATCAAATGGATAATTTTAGTTCCAGTCATGAAGATTTGATCCAGGTGACAACATGTCCCCTCTCGCCTTCACGATGGCCCTGAAGATGGCTTACAATGCCGAAACGTCGGTAGATTATATTAAAAAAAACAAAAAAAAAACTTTTTTTTTATATTATATATTTTTGGATCAACCTTGACCCAAACCCTAACAAATCCCCTACTAATAAAGCAGTATAAATTAACCTAAGAATAAGTTCTGGTTAACTCAAACATTTCACAGCAAATCGTGTACATAACTCAGTCAGCAGTGAGAGACGATCTCTTAGATCTTGAAAGGAGGGCGAAGGTTGTTATTGACTTCATTCATAACCTGATCACTGGTAAGGTTACTTATATTTAAAGAAGGCCTGATAACATGATTTACCTCTGCTTAAAATGTAAATAATTAATTTGTGGGGGAATATCTAATTACATCTCATTAAATAACATAAAATAGAATGGAAATTGCAACTAAGTAACACCAAATTGTCTACCAACCTATTGTATTCAGATACATTTAAAAATATAATAAATTAAATAAATTAATTAAAATATCAGCTTGTACTTACTCAACTTTCTTGAATTACTAAATTTTCTTAACCTTTTTAAACTGATAAACTAGTTTTATTAAACGCAATGCGCTTATATCAATACGTAATTTTTAATCCATAAAATGTAAGTGTCTCATGCTGTTGCTGAGTAAATAATGCTTAACTTACATGTTACATTTATTGTATATATAT
>KZ806888.1:1491673-1511176 GCA_000696205.2 Oncopeltus fasciatus
TATAGCGTAAGCAATTTTTAAATATTACTTGTTGAGATGACTTGTGGATTTTAAATGGAAACCATAAAGAAAAAATATGAAATGGATTTGTAACGGTGATAATTCTCATAAATTATTAAATAAAAAATGAGAATCTGGCGGAAAAATAGAATTTTTATATGTTTATTGTTTTAAATAATTTGGTTAGAACTAATTATAATTACGATACTTAAGAATGTAACTTCTCGGGTAATACGCGCTTCCTCGCACTAGAAATGTTTAAGAGTTTACCTTTGATTTTCAAAAACCATTCTTTTATTTATATATAAAATACATTTAAGACCTTAATTTATTTTGGCATTAATACTATTTTCATAATAATTAAGTTATTTAAACTTATTTAACCATATTCAAGGCCTAAAAATATGTTTATATGATGGCACTAACCGTTTGTCTGTGACATATGAATCTCAGGGCTATTGCTTATGTTTGATGTAGGTAGTGGTTGCTAGAGCTGATGATACAAATATAAATCTATGGAAAAATTCTCTTTTGGTGAATTAGCCGAGAAGACTTCCCCCTTTCGGGACGCTCTGTAATTCGACTGGAATATGTAATAAGAAAAGAATTACTAAAAAGAGAAGCGGTAATTGAATATAATTCAGTGGGGGGGGGGTCTAAAAGCCGCTAAAACGCCCCTAATAGAGTGACTGAACAATAATTGTACGGGGTGGAGGGCTAATGGATATAAGATGGCGGCAAAGCCTTTCTCCAGACCCCAATAGGAACTGTGACTTGTGTCGTTACTCGGAACTGTGACTTTTGTGGCGACTTCCTCTGGAATCCTGACGGAGGAATGATGTCCTCTGTCCGCCTAATTGTTTCACCTTTCCCACGAGCCGCCACGTACCATTGGTCATCCCCGCCTTTGGTCATCTCGGCCGGCTGGAGCCATTCCAGTGGTTAGTATGCTATCGGAACGTGCACATGTGTTGAAAACTTCTCAAGTCCGGTTCTCAAGATTGGGGAATCACCGGTATTGCCGCAAATCCTTCAGCTCTGTGCTTTGTTCTACACTAATTGTACTTGGTAACACTTGGGTCATATTTAATTAAAGATCTACTTCACAGTACATTAATTCTAACTGAACATTCCTTTATGTAGCAACAGATTGAGTATGCTGATTATGTATTATTATTTACTAATGGAACAAACTTATTAAAATGAGCAAAAATTAGTCTTTTACTATAAACTCAGCTCATTACCAGACCTAAAAATACATAGTATGTCGGAGGTTTTGGCGATGGGATCCGTTCTAGTCTGCTGATCAGACTTTGGTGCTGGGGGTTCGAACCTCGCCTTAGAGGAAATTTTCAATCAATAGAGCAAGTAGCATTTAGAGTAGAGTGGCTGCATGAAAATAGCNAAAATAATTGACATAAATTCAGCATTAAGTGGACATTTAGAGCCGGGCTTGACTGAATTCTAGTGAAATTTATATATTCAAATTTACAAAACTAGAAAGTGTTTTATAACAAATTTATTTATTTTGAATATAAACTTAATCTTGAGGGTGATTTAAAAGGAGCTAAAGAGCTTTGCAATGCGGTTCCAGTATCATAACTACCACAAAATAAAAGCCTCTCCAGCCATAGTGGTTTAGAAAAGTATCGTTGGATTTGGATAGTCCCTCCCACATGACCCTTAGTGGTTGCAAAAAAAAATAGTTCAATTTTAAATGATGGAGTATATTACTCCTAAATAGACGGTGAAATAAGAACGTATAAAGCCAACTAACTAGTTCTTCAAAAAGAACTAAATACTCTACAGAGCGCGAAGACTGTTTCCTACGCTCGTTATTCGAGGACATCCCCCAAGCTTGGTAACCCTACCTAAGACAAGATCATACAGCGATATCCCATGTAATCCCAGAGAACTATAAATTCAACTAATCTTCTCCGAATCCAGGTCGCTTCCAAACCAGTCCAATCCTTTGGAACTACACCTTTTATTCAATAAAACAATTGAACACTCATTGGCACGAAGAACCTGAATTTCATCTTTGCGTCTAAAATTTCGTTTTGGCTCGATTTCAGTAAAATTCGTCATGTAAAACAATGAAGTTTTAGGGGGCATATGTGGAGTGGGACACCGTACACAGGAATTCCGAATCCTCATTAGTGCGACAAGCGGGTGACAGATCGCGCTGATGTCTCTGTGATGATGATGAGCACTCGAGGTGATTACTACAGCTGCTGGGACAGCTGTTCACGTGCCCCAGCTGATCGGTCGCTCTCGACACTCGTCACAAGTACGCTATTCCCCAGAACACAATGGGACTCACTACGATATTTGTTGTAAACCACATTGGCCATTGGGCCTGAAGTAGAGCAATAGATCAAATGGATAATTTTAGTTCCAGTCATGAAGATTTGATCCAGGTGACAACATGTCCCCTCTCGCCTTCACGATGGCCCTGAAGATGGCTTACAATGCCGAAACGTCGGTAGATTATATTAAAAAAAACAAAAAAAAAACTTTTTTTTTATATTATATATTTTTGGATCAACCTTGACCCAAACCCTAACAAATCCCCTACTAATAAAGCAGTATAAATTAACCTAAGAATAAGTTCTGGTTAACTCAAACATTTCACAGCAAATCGTGTACATAACTCAGTCAGCAGTGAGAGACGATCTCTTAGATCTTGAAAGGAGGGCGAAGGTTGTTATTGACTTCATTCATAACCTGATCACTGGTAAGGTTACTTATATTTAAAGAAGGCCTGATAACATGATTTACCTCTGCTTAAAATGTAAATAATTAATTTGTGGGGGAATATCTAATTACATCTCATTAAATAACATAAAATAGAATGGAAATTGCAACTAAGTAACACCAAATTGTCTACCAACCTATTGTATTCAGATACATTTAAAAATATAATAAATTAAATAAATTAATTAAAATATCAGCTTGTACTTACTCAACTTTCTTGAATTACTAAATTTTCTTAACCTTTTTAAACTGATAAACTAGTTTTATTAAACGCAATGCGCTTATATCAATACGTAATTTTTAATCCATAAAATGTAAGTGTCTCATGCTGTTGCTGAGTAAATAATGCTTAACTTACATGTTACATTTATTGTATATATATNACACACACACACACACACACACACACACACACACACACACACACACACACACACACACACACACACACACACACACACACACACACACACACACACACACACACACACACACACACACACACACACACACACACACACACACACACACACACACACACACACACACACACACACACACACACACACACACACACACACACACACACACACACACACACACACACACACACACACACACACACACACACACACACACACACACACACACACACACACACACACACACACACACACACACACACACACACACACACACACACACACACACACACACACACACACACACACACACACACACACACACACACACACACACACACACACACACACACACACACACACACACACACACACACACACACACACACACACACACACACACACACACACACACACACACACACACACACACACACACACACACACACACACACACACACACACACACACACACACACACACACACACACACACACACACACACACACACACACACACACACACACACACACACACACACACACACACACACACACACACACACACACACACACACACACACACACACACACACACACACACACACACACACACACACACACACACACACACACACACACACACACACACACACACACACACACACACACACACACACACACACACACACACACACACACACACACACACACACACACACACACACACACACACACACACACACACACACACACACACACACACACACACACACACACACACACACACACACACACACACACACACACACACACACACACACACACACACACACACACACACACACACACACACACACACACACACACACACACACACACACACACACACACACACACACACACACACACACACACACACACACACACACACACACACACACACACACACACACACACACACACACACACACACACACACACACACACACACACACACACACACACACACACACACACACACACACACACACACACACACACACACACACACACACACACACACACACACACACACACACACACACACACACACACACACACACACACACACACACACACACACACACACACACACACACACACACACACACACACACACACACACACACACACACACACACACACACACACACACACACACACACACACACACACACACACACACACACACACACACACACACACACACACACACACACACACACACACACACACACACACACACACACACACACACACACACACACACACACACACACACACACACACACACACACACACACACACACACACACACACACACACACACACACACACACACACACACACACACACACACACACACACACACACACACACACACACACACACACACACACACACACACACACACACACACACACACACACACACACACACACACACACACACACACACACACACACACACACACACACACACACACACACACACACACACACACACACACACACACACACACACACACACACACACACACACACACACACACACACACACACACACACACACACACACACACACACACACACACACACACACACACACACACACACACACACACACACACACACACACACACACACACACACACACACACACACACACACACACACACACACACACACACACACACACACACACACACACACACACACACACACACACACACACACACACACACACACACACACACACACACACACACACACACACACACACACACACACACACACACACACACACACACACACACACACACACACACACACACACACACACACACACACACACACACACACACACACACACACACACACACACACACACACACACACACACACACACACACACACACACACACACACACACACACACACACACACACACACACACACACACACACACACACACACACACACACACACACACACACACACACACACACACACACACACACACACACACACACACACACACACACACACACACACACACACACACACACACACACACACACACACACACACACACACACACACACACACACACACACACACACACACACACACACACACACACACACACACACACACACACACACACACACACACACACACACACACACACACACACACACACACACACACACACACACACACACACACATACATATTACGCTAAAATTTACTGGAAATATGTAAATGGCAAAGATTTGTCATCTACATATTTTTCGTTTACACGACATATAACTGGGATATTAAAATTTATTCATATAGGACGAACAATAGAAATATTTGAAGTTGTAACCCACCATAATAATAATGGAGTTTTATTTAGTAAAATATAATTTTTTTCTCTTTTCTCCTCTCTATCTCATCATCTCTCTCACACACAGTCAAACACATTAATCTACATTCGAAAAATAACAACATTATTTAAAAAGATAATTAAATTATTCAGAATTTTTAAAAAATAGGGAAATGCATGCAACGACGTATTTTGGTTTTTCCTGATATAAAACTTTCTATATTGAGAACTATTAATCATCTATTTTTGCCCTTGAATTTTCTGATAGCTTTTTTTTTTTTTTTTTTTTTTTTTTTTTTATACTACGTGTTTGTATATTGTGTTTGTTGTATTTGATGACGTTTGTAATCCACTTAGTACATCTGTCTCGAGGCGGCAAGTGACGACTTGGTGGGGACAGCTTCAGATATTGGGCGCGTGGACAATTTACCATAGTTTAACGCAACTAAGCATTAAACAAATCGAGATCGAATAGACCATATTTTTATTATCTGTCCTCAAACCTAGAGCTTTAAAGTGCTTAAAGTGCTAGTCCAAAATTAATTGACAAGACTTTTGAGGAAAATATTGTTGACTGGTTGAAGGAAGACTTCTGCCCGCATAAACAACACATTTCATGACCTGGTAGGATCTGTTTGATGCGGCAACAAAACCAAACGTTACTACCAGTAACTGTTACTGCTTGTTGGTTAAAGTCGATCACATTACAGTTACCAGTTACCAATTCCAAATCAAATATTAGCCCCCTACTTTTTATGGAGAAAAGTCAAAAGGGAACAACCCCCTGATATCTCCCTGAAAGAAAAAATTGTGGACGCCAGGACGGATCACAGGGTAACGTAATGGTATCACAGGGTAGCGTAATGGTACGCTTATTTTAAAATGCCGGCCATTTTCGGTGTTTTTGGCAGCCTTTATTATAACTGAATTAATAAGAATTTGTACCTCCTTTTTGTAAATTCGGCCGGAATGAGAAGTTTTATAGTGGGGATAAATGCATTATCATCCTAACAGTAAAATAAAATAAAGAAAAGTTATTTACAAATTGAGAGATTTTTTGTAGATATTATTATTAGATCTTGTTGGGGTTCGATGAAGGTAGATCCAAAAAATACAATTTACAAAAATATGTACTCTAAGATGATTTTAGTTGGGGTTCGGTCGAGGTAATAATATCTACGGTCAACCAACTCTCATTTTAAAAATATGTACTTTTTAATTAACTGCCAACGTTTCGGCTTACACTATAAGCCATCTTCAGGGCTATCATTAAGGCGAGAGGGGACTTGGACACATTTTTAAAATTTTATTTCTTGGATCTACCTTGATCAAACCCCAACAAAAACATATAATAAAAGTTATTTACTTTCGACTGGTACAGTAGAAGAGGATTACCGAAGATGGATTTCACCCCTAGTGGTCACTCCGCCCTTGATTGGCTCCTAAATCCTGACTGATTACGTGAGGTTGTGAGTGTTGACATGTGAGTGTGGTACAGTGTCACCTCTGCTGGTTATCCTACAGCTCTTGTACAACTGAGCCTTGTAGTACACGCCAGAATGCACGACAGCATTACATACATTTTTGCGAGAACGTGTAACCCTTCGCGACATTCATCAATTCTTCTCTTCGAATGGAAGAAAATTTAACTTTTTAATATAAAATAAAATGGTTTATTTTAGAAAAGTTATATTAAAAACTTTCGAAACGTGTAAAACCCTTGGTCTGATTATTTGGTCAATTTCTTTCACCATTAGGTAGAAGATTATCCAAGAGGTGCTGAGGCTCCTCATGGTAACCGTTCTGGTCAGACCTAAAAATACATAGTATGTCGGAGGTTTTGGCGATGGGATCCGTTCTAGTCTGCTGATCAGACTTTGGTGCTGGGGGTTCGAACCTCGCCTTAGAGGAAATTTTCAATCAATAGAGCAAGTAGCATTTAGAGTAGAGTGGCTGCATGAAAATAGCCCCCCCCCCACCCCTCCATCCCACTACTGAAAATGGTTGAAATAGAGATATAGAAAAATATGATACTTAGAACGCAAGTCTGCATTAACAAAAAGTTCGCTTCCTGCAAGAAATTCGCTCATAAAACAATATCGCCAGTAAGTTCTGAAGTTTCATTTAATTTCTTTATTACAGCTTTCTTTATTATATATTTGTATTAACTGCTCGTAACAGGAATAAATGTAAGGGGACTGTAATAATATAGATAACATTATTGTGTATGTGCATGGAAGCATTACTACAAAGGTGCAAAAGGGTGCTCTACGAATAATTTAATTAGCCTTATTTAAATTGTCCTAAACAATAGTTTTAGGTTAATTAGATCAAAAGATCGAAATATATTGGTTATGTTTGGTCATCAGAATAATTTACGGGTTCCAGCTAACACCATGAAAAACAATTACATCTCTCCATGCATCCTGCGATAATTTATAAAGACCTAAATAAATAATCCTAAGATGACCGAACCCCAACTAAAATCCTCTTAGAATAATATCTACAGTCAACTAACTCTCCTTTTCTAAATAAATAATATTTCTTTCCTTCAGAGAAGTATGCACACACACACACACACACACACACACACACACACACACACACACACACACACACACACACACACACACACACACACACACACACACACACACACACACACACACACACACACACACACACACACACACACACACACACACACACACACACACACACACACACACACACACACACACACACACACACACACACACACACACACACACACACACACACACACACACACACACACACACACACACACACACACACACACACACACACACACACACACACACACACACACACACACACACACACACACACACACACACACACACACACACACACACACACACACACACACACACACACACACACACACACACACACACACACACACACACACACACACACACACACACACACACACACACACACACACACACACACACACACACACACACACACACACACACACACACACACACACACACACACACACACACACACACACACACACACACACACACACACACACACACACACACACACACACACACACACACACACACACACACACACACACACACACACACACACACACACACACACACACACACACACACACACACACACACACACACACACACACACACACACACACACACACACACACACACACACACACACACACACACACACACACACACACACACACACACACACACACACACACACACACACACACACACACACACACACACACACACACACACACACACACACACACACACACACACACACACACACACACACACACACACACACACACACACACACACACACACACACACACACACACACACACACACACACACACACACACACACACACACACACACACACACACACACACACACACACACACACACACACACACACACACACACACACACACACACACACACACACACACACACACACACACACACACACACACACACACACACACACACACACACACACACACACACACACACACACACACACACACACACACACACACACACACACACACACACACACACACACACACACACACACACACACACACACACACACACACACACACACACACACACACACACACACACACACACACACACACACACACACACACACACACACACACACACACACACACACACACACACACACACACACACACACACACACACACACACACACACACACACACACACACACACACACACACACACACACACACACACACACACACACACACACACACACACACACACACACACACACACACACACACACACACACACACACACACACACACACACACACACACACACACACACACACACACACACACACACACACACACACACACACACACACACACACACACACACACACACACACACACACACACACACACACACACACACACACACACACACACACACACACACACACACACACACACACACACACACACACACACACACACACACACACACACACACACACACACACACACACACACACACACACACACACACACACACACACACACACACACACACACACACACACACACACACACACACACACACACACACACACACACACACACACACACACACACACACACACACACACACACACACACACACACACACACACACACACACACACACACACACACACACACACACACACACACACACACACACACACACACACACACACACACACACACACACACACACACACACACACACACACACACACACACACACACACACACACACACACACACACACACACACACACACACACACACACACACACACACACACACACACACACACACACACACACACACACACACACACACACACACACACACACACACACACACACACACACACACACACACACACACACACACACACACACACACACACACACACACACACACACACACACACACACACACACACACACACACACACACACACACACACACACACACACACACACACACACACACACACACACACACACACACACACACACACACACACACACACACACACACACACACACACACACACACACACACACACACACACACACACACACACACACACACACACACACACACACACACACACACACACACACACACACACACACACACACACACACACACACACACACACACACACACACACACACACACACACACACACACACACACACACACACACACACACACACACACACACACACACACACACACACACACACACACACACACACACACACACACACACACACACACACACACACACACACACACACACACACACACACACACACACACACACACACACACACACACACACACACACACACACACACACACACACACACACACACACACACACACACACACACACACACACACACACACACACACACACACACACACACACACACACACACACANAAAAAAAAAAAAAAAAAAAAAAAAAAAAAAAAAAAAAAAAAAAAAAAAAAAAAAATCTTGGCAAGGTAGAAACAGTAGAGTGTCTACTCGGAACTGCAAATCTGTTTATATAAATTGTTATGATTTCAGGAGTAGAAGCTATCTAATCAGGACAGATTTCCATGTACCATTAATAACAATATAGATAAGAGTGAATTTAATTTTAAAATCTTAAATAAGAATGAGCTTCAACGACATGACCACTTAACTTCTCTCTAGACTGGCTGGAAGGGATGTTGAAGGGAAACGCTCACCCATCGTAGTTACATTCCTAAATTTCTTCCTTAGCAGAAGTTCTTTATTAAATGTCAGAACGTGAAAGTTGAAAAGTTGTGGAGAAAATTTTAAACTTATAATTTTTATTGAACCCTTACGTAACTTAAATGGCAATAAGGATATAACTTTTATAAACTTTGTTTGGTCTCTGTACTCAATTTCGGTTTCCTCTTCAATTTTCCACCAAAAACAGTATTACAAGAATATGCTACAAAAATAAACGTTTAAATATGCGGAAATATTATAGAATATAAATGTTTTAAAATTATATAACGTAAATAACAGACAAACACACACACACATACACGCAAGACGGAAGATTGAGCATACGTACATGGACATTCAAAAAGCCCACCCCCTGGCATTTATTTCCAGCCCTAAAAACAAAGTCTATCCCCTCCCTTAAAATACTTTCGGAGAATATATTTCTCACTTATAACCCTTTAGTACCTTTCTATTTCTATCAGCAGAGGAGTGTGTAGTTTCTCTTGAAATTGAAAATTTCCATTTTTTTTTATAACCACTGTATTTAGGCATTGTTTAACAAATAATGATGCTAGGAAGCATCTCTAACAATGAGCTTCACCTGTGCTGAATCTCACGTTGGAGGTTGGAATGCCATATCATGTCGCACGCTTACGCACACTTCCCTGGAGGTATTGCGTTGCGTGGTGTAACCCTAGTAGCCGGTGGTGTCTGGCCGCCTCCGTACGACCAAGTCTTGTGTTTGACAAAAAGCTGTCGCTGTGTTCAGCCAAACAGCTGAATGGCAGGCCTTGGGAACTCCTTTGTCTCCTCGGCAATGGCAGCAGCACCTTCTGAATGCCCTTTGTCCCTGCCGGTCTCAATGGGCCCGACATATACCTACCATTAGCCCTTCATTAACAAAACCACCCCTTCCGATTAGCCCTCACTAATTCGGGGGGTTGGTTCCTTCTGGATTGCAAGGTTTTTCTTGCTGAGCTACAACCAATCCTTTCCACTTCTGCCCCCCCCCCCCTTCTCGCCAATTAAGCGATGCCTTCTTCGCTCTATTCACATCAAAAATAGGTCTATGTTCAGAAAAAATAAAGATTATGAACAAAAAGTCCTTCAAGCAGAAGCTGAGCAAACTAAGCAATTTCTCGTGATTCTTTTAAGCTGAATGTGGAAAAAATGACGAATATACCCTACACCTGTCAGTATTATCATTTTTGGGTATTCTATAACATTAAATGACGAGAGTCGACAAAATGTATGACAATGTCAGCTTCCTTGAGTACAAGACGAAGTTCTCGCCTTTCTCGTAGGGTAGATTCTCGCTATGTAGAGGGAATTGAATAAGACAACTAACAAGTCATGGTAGTATAACTGGAAAGTACACCGGCCCGGATAGCAGGAGATCCAGGTTCGATTCCTGGCTGGGACAGATAGTTTTTTATTTTCTATTCCCTCTCAATAATTGTCTTAAAGGGTACAATCTATTTAAAACTTATCAGCTTATTCTAAACACCCAATGGGACTGGGTAGGCGTGAACTCTTGTTCCACGTAAGTAAACATTAATAATATTTGTAAAAGCAGATATTGAGAGCATACGAAACATTGTTAGATCTGCAATTTTTGCTTGCGTCAAACAAATTTTCTGTTTCTTCGAACCCAAGTCAATAATTTTGAGAATCGCTTCTGACGCAAGTAAAACAGAAACAGAATATTTTACGGAGTATGTTGAATTGCAACCTCATTCAGGGGATTAATAAAAGATAAAAAAAGAGAATGGAATGGCACTCTTGGTATCGGACATATTGCTACTGTACTGAAGTCCTCGATGGCTAAGCCGAAGAACAGCCTTCAACAACACTTGGTGGTCACTGTCTTCCAGCTCTGCACCTGATGACTGGATAACGGACTTCCGTCTTTGAGAAGTAATAGCTCCTGCACTTTCTTAAGAAGTAATGGATCCTTCACAATCCAACTAATAGTTATTGCGGGCTCGGATTTTATGATAGATTGATAAAAATAGGAGTAGATGACGAACTTTAATGTATAAGGCGGATTTAAGATTATCTGCCAACGTTTCGGCTTACATTGGATGCCACCTTCAGGGCTGTCTATCATGAAGACGAGAGAGGACGTCCTGTCCCTAAGTTCACATTTCCATTTCACATTTCAGTCATGGAAATGTAAACTTAGGGACAGGACGTCCTCTCCCGTCTTCATGATTGGGAGCCCTGAAGATGGCTTACGATGTAAGCCGAAACGTTGACAGATAATCTTTTAAAAAAATACACTTTTTTTAAATTTGTATTTTTTAAAATCTACCTTGACTGAACCCCTACTAAAATCATCTAATAAAATTGTTTTTGTTTAAATCGTTACAAGCAAATGTTACCATTACAGATACAGTTGTCATTACACCTATAAAGATGTTTTTTCGACTAGTATAATGTAATTTAATTGTTTTAAAATGAAAATTTATACCTATATCTATGAATAGGGAACAATCTATACTTTTTTCTTAGCACCATTATTAACGAAGATTTTAAGATTTAAAATTTTAGGTTCACCCTTTCACCTCTTTATGTTTGGTTAATTTCTCCGAACGAACTCCAGTTTCCAAAATAGAAGCTTGAATACCGATGTTGGTTTACTTTTTTTAAGAATGGCGGTTACTATAGCAACTATTTTTAAAGTATCGTATTTTAGGCCTCTCAGAGTAAAATTCTTTGTGTTATATAATATTTATGGGGGGGGGGGGGTTGTATCAGATGAACCCCTAAAGCAATGTCCATTTTAACGTAAGATTTTAGTTGACGCCCTAAGAGACCCACATCACTCATCGATGAAGGTGTGGGCTACACTAAGACGCGATGGGGAACAGAAGGTTTCCTCGGAGCCAAATCTCTACAACCCCTTGGATCCTTCACAGCTGTGGCTGGCTTTAGTATATTTAGAAACATAAGAAGTTGAGCACTAGGGCGATAAGGACAAGTTAAAATTACTTTCTGAGGCTGACAGAAAACAATAAGGGTTTGTCTTCAAGGCGGAGAGATCCATGAACATGAGACATCCTAATTTTATCTCGCTCTGGAAAGGGTTGTTACACATTAAGGGTGGGTTTACAAGGACAGGCACTTCACCCTCAATATATCAAAATAATATTGATATCTGACGGATCACGAATTGCCAAATTTTAAATATGTAATGCTTTCGTGAAATATATAATCTATTTTTATAGTATATGTCATTCCTAAACTAATGAAATAATTTACTTTTTAATTAATAAGAAATTTTAATTTAAATAATAAATTGATAACAAAATCTTGTTGTTTTTTACTTTTGTTTTTCAGGTCGCCGACTGAAACCTGTGGATTTGGTCTCCTCCATCTTCATTTGTTTCTTTAGACAGTAGGTGTTTGGTACACTTGGGTGTCATCCTCAGGTGCGAACAAATGCAGAAAGAAGAACAGTTACAAATGTGAACGTTTCTGCGCAGAGATGAAGATAGACATAAAATTGACGTCTCAAACAAAAATATGAGATGTCTGAGTAAACGTATGCACATTTTACAGTTTCCATTAAACATGGCTATAGATAAGAGTAAATAATGACATTCATCTTGAAAGTAGGGAGGGTACAATAACCGTAACGTGAAATAACGGCAGAACATTAGGTTTCTACAGTGGGAAGGAAGAGAGGGGGAAGTGCTCAGCCATAGGAGTAACACTCATAAATATCCTTCTTAACAAACTTTTTTTTTGTATAAAGTCATTTCACAAACTTTATAAAATCCAATTTTACACCTGATATGTGCTATAAACTTTCATGCACAAATTGTCAGATTTTTTTTATTTTTATATATAACCTTTTTTTTATATATTACATTATGTTAATAATAAATAAAAACATTTTGTAACTTGATAACAATGAATAATAGAAAATAAATGACATTAATGAGAGTCACATGAGGAAAGAAAGTGACCAATGACACCACTCTCAAATTATTCACATACTATGTCCCCAGGAGGTCGCGGGGCCATCTTCGTTTGGGTTGACTGGGAGGGTTGTTGGGGTTGGAGTTTGAAGACATTGTCTGTGCCAGTGGATTAGGATGGAATAGCAGTTTACTGTGGAAAAGGCTGAAGCGGGAAGAAATTAGACCCTGTACAAAAGGAATATTAAAATCGTGGCGAAGGGAGGAATTAGATACGTAATAGGGAGCATGTCAGATATTAGGATTGTAAATAATGCTCTTTCTCTATACCCCCCCCCTCCCTTTTCCCCATCCAATTTCAATAAAATGAATATATTTAAGTTCAAATAGGAATTTTCAATCGTGGAGATTAGTAGTAGAGAATTTGGTGGGGTTCGATCAAGATTACTCAACCCCAACAAATTCTCTACTCTCTACTTAAGCGGTTGTTTCCGATTTGGTTAACATGTTAAGAAATATAGGGACAAGCCCAATATTCAGTCCACATATTCCAAATATAATCCATTAACGAACACCATTTGCACAGATACGTGCTTACATAAAATGTGTGTGTGAATATGCACATAATTTAGAACAGACCATTTTTTAAGATAAATAAAGTAATGTGGCCGCCGAATAATGTCCTAGCTGCAAAATTTAAGAGGTTGGTTTGGCTCTAGCCCAGCGGAATTCTGCAGACGTGCCGTCCGCAAAGTTAGAGTAACTTTGACGAAATCCAAGCTCCGGGAAGAATGGACAACTAGAGGAAGGAATGGATGTAGCTGAAGTGGCTCCACTGAGGACATCAAACCACACAGCTGCGAACACGGAATTCACAAGTTATCGGTCGTAATACTTGAAGAGAAATGGGCTTCCTCTCCAGGTACTCCGGTAAGAGAAAGTTGTCTGAGGAACGACATATTTTAATCAAAACTTGAAAAGTATGATCTTGAGAACGAATTTCTTTATCCTGCACTTTTTCGAGCCTACATGTCATTATGATATTAATTAAAATTTAAATTACTTACCGTAATATAAAGTTAATTATGCTCCATGGCGATGTTGGGAACAGCCATTCTCCCTTCGAGAAGTAGCCATGTGGCCACTCCTTGCTAGGAGTACAGTTAATTGTCATCTGCATGAATAAGGAAGTGTTGTAAATACGCCTTATTATTAATTTTTACAGTTATAGTTAAAGTTTCTAACTTTGCAAGATACTTTCTCATTTCCTAACAATATTATCCCTCGACCCGTTCATTTGATATTTGTTTTATTAACAAAATTTCTAATGTAAATGAATTTGAATAATAAATAAACTTTTCTTTCTCATTTATTTGTTCATTGTTCCCAGCGTGACAAAGATTAAGTGAATTTTGACGTAGGCCTATTGTAATTACGCATTGGAGATCCATCTTGACGTAGTAGCGGACTCTTGTCTGAGATTGAATTTAAGTATTCTAAAGATGGAATAATTATATGTGTTTTCCAATAATGTTACGTAAAAGTATGAAAATTACATTTTTTATTATTCATTTTATATATATTATTTTTTTGTGGTATTTAATCTCACATACATTTTAAAAATGATTAGTGCAAGGTTTGTAAGACACTCGACACTAGTGCGGGGAATTTAATAACTTATCAGACTTCTCCCGGTTGCATAATTGGTAAATGCACCGGCCCGGATAGCAGGAGATCCAGGTTCGAGTCCTGGCTGGGACAGATAGATTTTTTATTCTGTTCCCTTGCACTAAAAATTGTTAAAATTTACGTAGGATTAAAGACCACAAAAAAATAATATTTATATAATGTCTAATTTTGCACTAAGAGCCAAGGAGTTAAGAAATTAGTAAATACCTCTAATGCAGTGTTGGGGGGGGGGGGAGGGGTGAGTAAACCTTCAACCTTTTGTGAAAAATGCTTCAGCTGTTTGTAGTGTTTGAAAATTACATATACCTATGTATTGCATTCCTCAAATGTTTTCCTAACATTAATAACGGAAAGGATATTCTTATTTTCAACTTCCTTCAAGCCCTTCAAACGTCGACTGATTTCATCTTTGAAAACTTTGGACATGTGGTGAGAGAAGGGACGAGAAATGACCGCGAATTAATGCTCTTACTTAAACTAAGCAGATTTTCCTAGTCTCATTAAATAATTACTTTACATATTATATTGAAATTTTTTTTATGAAAATGGATATTTGAAATGTAATTTAATATCCGCAAAGAACATGAGTAGGGAAAGCGCTTACCCGCCATAGAAACATTTATAAATTTATATTTGCTTTGCGTAAATTTGTAATAGAACGGTAAAATGTTTTTTTTTTCTTTTTACTTACTTTGTACAAATGTTATGTACGGTAAAAAATTATATTTTAATCCTACAATGTCATATAATTTTTTTCGTAATTCAAAGGACAACAAAGATATTGCAATTATAAATTATGGTCATTTTCTTAACCCTACCTTCTCTCATTTGATTTCAACTAAAAGTGAAAAATTGTAAAAACTTGTAATGAAAAGCTTAAATATTGAAATATTATGAAATTACAAATTACAATGAGCATACATTTTTGGGGAGACGTTTCGCCCTTCGTCAGAGAGGAATAAGGAAAATTGTAATTTTTAATTTTTTCTTTTGTGTGTTAACTACACTCCTGTTCTTATTTATTACAAAGATCGCAGCCACGGTTGTTTTATATATATATATACCTAAATCCTTCTTCTTAAAAGTAGGATTTTGTACCTAATTAAGAACTTGATTTTCTTTTGGAAATTGGCTAATGTTGATATAGGATTAATAAGATAAATATACCTTATTTTACTTCTCTAATGTAGAATGAGTACTAAGTACTAAGCCGCCTCATGGTCCTTTGAAGGATTGTCTTCTGCGATTTATTTGGCTTATCCTTTTTATTAGAAATAATTAAAAAGAAATACAGCTTCCCATGAAGAAAATAATCTCATAATAACCTTTGTGTTTTTTTCCGCTTTTATAACTGTCTTTCTTTTGTGAGTGAGTATGAAAAAAAGAATAGGACTTTCAAATAACTTATTATTTGTATCTCACTGACACTTAAAAACTCGCAAATACTTACCAAAATTTCAAATTTGGCAACTTTTGGGAATGTCCATATCAAACTACACAGAATTCTAGTATTAAATCAGTAAAGTCGATACCAAGATTACTCTTATTCTGACCTACCCTTGAGCCCAGGATATAGCAATGACCAACCATAAGACATAACATATATTTACATATTCTACCTGTGGACTGTTCCGTTCTCCATGACTGGACAGTAAGTCAGGAGCTACGTAAACTGAAGCAGATTTCCGACATAGATAGCAGTAAAAGATGGAGAGCTCACTGCAGTCAGACCAATACAGTAAGCGGGAGACAATGAAGTTCAATCCTCTAAGATACATTACCAAATATCTTCCTTACTTTATGCTTTTGTTGGATTAAATAAGTTATATATATATATATATATATGGGAAGAATGGACAACTAGAGGAAGGAATGGATGTAGCTGAAGTGGCTCCACTGAGGACATCANTATATATATTTTATATATTACTTTCACGAATTTTTTTGTGGAAATAGCCGCACGTCTAGATGTAAAGTTTCCCCTGAAGTTATCACCTGTCCTCACGAGGTACCTCATGTCCGCCGACACGAGAACGGAAATCTGCCAAGACCACACAATTCCTCCACAGAGTTTCCGCTCCCGAAGATGTCCTGTGGACATCCAGACATCCCCTGGGGCGAGAGGAGCGGGCATGTAAATTGAGCCCAATGTGGTATTAAAGCAGCCCCCCCCCCACCCCTCACCCCGCGTTTGAGGTGATTACTCTAATTGAGTGAGATCATCAGGATTTGCCTTCTATCAGCCTGAAGATGATGAAGCTGCCTCGAAACCGGACTCTCTCATCAATCAAGCAGAAAACGAGATGAGATCCTCCACAGTTATTAGGCATTCGTTCTAAACCCATACTTTTATATTCTTCTTTTTCTCTTTCTCTCCTCTGTAAAAATATGAAAACAAGGTCAATGCGGTTGACAATTATACCAATTTCCGTTATTAATCATATCTTTCTTTATTGTTTATTTGCTTACATTAAAAGATTAATCCCCCCCCCCCCCTCTTAGCCGCAGGTATTATAAAATCTCTCTCTGTAACATTTATTTATGTATTACAGTTTTGTTTTTTTTTCTTTTTTTCTTTTAGTAATGATTTTTTTTATTTTTTTTATATTGTATAATATAATTTTATTTGTACATATTTATTATATGTTTCGAGAGCACATTGCAAGATGCACGCTGTGCAGAATTTAATTCATAAATAAAGGGTTTATTTTTGTCTGCGGAGGGGGGAGGGGGCATCGTTGAATCTTCTCAAACTTATTACGATATCGCCAAGAGTATTGTTATAGTTATTCGGCTTAAGTGACATTTCGTTCTTGACATATTTGTTCTTAACAAGATACTCTTGGCGATATCGTTATAAGTTTGAGATGATTCAACGATATCCCCCCCCCCCTACCCCGCCG
>KZ806888.1:1514397-1543880 GCA_000696205.2 Oncopeltus fasciatus
TATATATATATATTTCATCGTATACATATCTATAATCTTGTGAAAAATCCAAGATTGATTTTGAAAATTTAATAGCTTCCTTTTAGGTAAATAATTAAACTTTATCGAAAATTAACACTATAATTAAATGAGGACTTAAGGTTTTACCTTGCAACAGACATTTAATGCCTCAATTCCCTAAAAAGTTTTATTTGCTGTTGATTTTGCCACAAGTGTAAACATCTCTTCCATACTCTGTATGATTTTTTCCATGAGATATTTGCGCTGATCAACTATAACACCATATGCACATCTTCCTGGTATCAATGTCAATAACCGATGTATGGGAGGAAATATGGACTGTACAGCTCTCTTTAAGGAAGCAGTGTTCTTCTGAGATCTTCAGCCCACGTCCTGAGCCTGTTCCTCGGGATGGAAGTACACGGTGTGGAATATTTTTCTTATTTTGAGGGGGGATGAATTGATTATCTGATCAGGAATTTATATTGCCTTTCTTGACTAGTTGTATGCAACCCTAATTATAATGGGATTTATATGAGCCTAAGAAAGATATAGCCCATGTATGGATAAGAAATGATGAAAATTTGTAAGAAGTATACTTTCTGAGTGTGTTCCTGTAACTAGTTAAAAACTCGGGAGTTCTGCTATAACCCTGCATTGCTTATGAGAACACGTATGTCTATGTGCAATGTTTGTTGTTCAAAGCACTTTGTTTGTTTGTTTGAAAGCGTTATGGAATTCTTTAGTTGTTAGTCCAACTATCTCAGGAGGGTCAGACATTTTTGGATTTTCAGATTCTGCGATGAACCTTTAAATACACTAATTAATGAAAATTATTGAAATTGTATTATGGCATTTAACAGGATTCATAATATTAAAAAGGACCACTTTTTTAGTTAAATCTCCTTGGAATTATTTATTTGTGAAACAATAATACATAATATAATTTATTTACAATAAATTTATAAGGAATTATTGACGAAAATTTATGCTTTGATAAATACCATATATAATAAATTCTGGGAATGCTAAAAATATTTATGAGCTTTTTTTAAAAAAAAAATGTTAAGTGATTTCGTTGATGGCTGAAATGGGACTTGGGGGAGGGGAGGAAGAAGGCTAAAATTTAAAATTTAAACATTTTCCTTATTATCAATGTTACGAAAAGAGTGTGTGTTACGAAATAGGAGTAACATGTAATTTTATATATTTAAAAAAGTATCTTAAGGAAGAAATCATCAGGAAGAAAAAGTGTAATTTTTATAATTTAGAAACCTATTTCAAAATATATGAGATATTGCATTTTTAGTTGAAATCAGAAAGGTTAGTAAAAATGTAGATGAAGACCAAAATTGATAATCGTAATATCTCCTTTGTTATTTGAGTTATGAAAATAAGAACTTAATAAGTGTAAAATATAATTTTCTATCTTTTATGTTCCATGATATTATAATAAAATTAAGGAAAACAATATAACGAATATAACTAACGAGAATTAGATCGTAGCGGCCGATTCATCTTTAAAAAATGTGTTATATATTTTAAGCCCCTGAGAGGCGTCTTAAAACCGGAAACTAGTTGGGCAATAAATAAGTTTTTAGACTTGTTGCCATTTATTTTTTACCTTTTGCTTTTCATCAAGATGTAGAAAACAAAAGGTCATGTTAATAATGAAACCAAATAAAGTATAAAACTTGTGTAGAACACTATAATCTGTAGGGAAGATTGCATTTTCTGCCCCTTTAATATTTGCTAGTAAGACGGTCTCTGATTGGAGCAGAGCTTAAGCAGAATATGTGTTTTACAGAGAAGATTGCCTGAAACAGAAGAAGACAGGACATGTCTGACGCGCCCCAGCGATCCTCAACAAGCAGTCTTCACAGCTGATTCGTCTCGCTCGCCGCCCTCCCAGCTTTCCCGTGAATAAACATGAAAGCCGACAACACCCTGGTATTATCCTGAAATTATTCCCTGGGTTCAGCTCCACTGAGACCATTCAGTCTTCTAACTCCTATTTTTACTCTCCCTGAGAAATTTCAAAAAGAACCATTTTCTTTCTCGTCTGCTCTCTTTCTCCTTGGATATGTTCAAATGGACCACCCTGAGAAACTCTCATCTCTTTCATGACGTCAATATCATGAACTCCATCTTTTCACTTGTTTTTTAATCGGTTTTAATATTGGGTGGGGGATAAATATATTAAAAATTGGTTAAGTAATGCGTGGAAAGTTTCGGATTCTATATGTTAAAGCTTTATTTGGAAAAGTGGTTTGGTTTCTCTTAGGAGAAGGAAAATTACCATAAATTCTGTTAAAGATTCCCACCAATTGTACCGTACCATGCAGTCACTTGAATGGCCGAAAAAATAATTTTTTTTCCCAATAAGTTAAAAATAAATCATTATTTTATAACATCTGAATTTTAAATTGTTTATGATATATTACATTTAAACAAAAAACGAAACAAAAATTAATGTTTTATTAATGTTTTATATCAATAGTATTTTAAAAATAATTTAAGTTAAAAAAAAAAAAATTAAAAATTGCTAAAAAATTTATAATTAGATAAAACAGATCTATGTAATAGTAATATATTAAGAATTTTACTAACCAGAGTGAATTAAAAACTAAACTAAATGTTTGACGATGGATATTATTATTATTAGATGTTTTGTTGTTGGGGTTCGGTCAATATTTATCCAAAAATATACAATTTAAATTAATGTGTATTTTTTTAAATATCTGCCAACATTTCGGCTTAGATTGTAAATTGTCTTCAGGGCTATCATGAAGACGAGAGGGGACGTCTTGTCACCAGAATCTTATTTTCATTAGCAAATAATTTTTAAAAAACACCCATTTTTTTAAATTGTATTTATTATATCTACCTTGAACAAACACCAACAAAAAACATTATTGGATTTACCGTTTTATCAGTGAACTAATAGATTTGGGGAGCATTTAAAAATTTAAACATTATTTTTAATAATATCTTAAATATTATTCTGTCTGCCAAGCAGGGACTGAGAAAACCTTATTATTACAACTATAATATTTTCTGCAACGAAGATTTATGTGATAAAATATTCATTTTAATGCTAATGAAATTATTCGTTTAGTTATTAGGATAACGTGTCAAGTTTAGTTATTCGGATAACGTGTCAAGTTCAGTTATTAGGATAACGTGTTAAGTTTAGTTATTAGAATAATTTTAAGTTTAGTTATTAACTTTAATTGACTGCAGCTGTTAAAATCTGTTAACCTGTTTTCTTTAACACCCAGTTAACTTGCCTCTGAAAGAAAATTGCGTTGAAACAACTACGAGAGTTATATAAAACCACTATATAATTCTTAAATGTATGTAGACTGTTCTCAAATGTTATCACCGCGAACGGTTGTGATATTCTTGAATGATATTTGATAAAACCCACAAGTATAATAAATAAATTTTAGATAATAAACATAAAAGAAAGTGGGAAGACAAGTTCTAATCCTAACGCTTGCTATAAGATAATAATTCTTCGTTAACTAGAGGCCTCTTTAATACGAATAAAGAGCTTTAAATAAGTATTTCGAAAGTACTTCCTCCATGATACTCGCCTTTTTGTGTCAATAACAATTTGCCGGGGATACTAAGTAGTCTCTACCAGTTAGAAATGATGGACATTTGAATTAGACTCCGCCCGAAGACAGAATGCAAGGTTAGGCGAGAGGAGCGCTAATTTATGAGGAATAATTGGAGGTGGACTGAGGCGTGGACCGGTCTTGGCGAGGGCCGACGAGCCTTCTCTCGTTGTGGCTTCGCCTGGCTCGCCTGCTTCATTCGCCTTATTACGGGGGACTGAACGAGGAAGCTGTCCAGACAAACAAACTGCTTCCCCCCGGGAGGGAAAATCTGGTCTCATCCACAACATTTCTTACTAGAAGTCTTTCTTTCTGTTAGAAATAAGTGAACATTTACATATTATTACTAATTTAAATACAATTTACTAACATTGTAATTCTATACATATTTTTGAATAAAAGAAAATGTTTCAGAATGTAATTTCGAGTTTTGGGAGGGCCCACTTAATAAATAAAATTCGGTATTTAAGCTCTTTATTTCATACTCTTGAAAAAAATTGGTTGTACTCGGATGAGAGGTTGGAATGAGAACAAAATTTAAAAACGTAATATGTTTATTTTGATTTGAATAAGAAAAAGATTATGAATTAAACAGAATTAAAATTCCATTTATAACATTCCACAACACTTTCACTCAAAGGCTCCTGAAAATTTTAGAGCAATCACTTTTTACTTTAATTCCTGCCCGTCAACGATTAAATAGTCATTTATTCTTATTTATGTACATTTTAATGAAACATGTGAAGTTTGATTAGTATATGACGCTCTTTTGGAATGTATTTATTACAGATAAATACAAGTTATTTCGAACCATTTGTCCTTCATCTTGGCAAATGTTCTCCTAACGATAAGGGTTCTCCTCGATGGAGGTAGCCGACAAAGAGAAAAAAGCACTATATCTGTGGAAGGGCGCTCGTCGGACTTTATACTTTTTCATACGGCCCTGGCTCCGGAAACCCATAAATAAATACAGTTGATGTGAATACAGGAACAAAGTTGGGAATACAATGAACAATAACTTTGTTTTCCCTCTCTTATCCCACTTTCTGTCTACTTGCCCTTCTCCTCCTCCCTATAAATCAGTGTGATGTGTGAGTCTTGTTCTCGATGAATCCACTGTCTACGAAGGAGAACTACTCCGATACTCGATATATCCCGAAAGAATGTGGGATTTCTCATTGCCCACGGTCCTGAAGCGACCTCCACCCACGCGGCCTTCCGGAAGGAGGTAGACAGTCTTCCGTTGTGTGACCTCATCTGCGTCGGACTTGCGATGCGGGTATGCATTTCACCAGCACTATGCAGTCCCGCCTCGAATTAATTTACAGGTTTCCAACAAGAAGGGTAATCATGAATTCTAGCATTCAAGGGTATCATGATACAACTTTTGGAAAGATTCCCCACGGCCCTTTAGCATTTATCTATGGCATTTATAGATTTAAATAAAAATAACAAACTTAAAAATGTAACGGGAACCTACGAGAAAAAAGTAACAGGTTTGGTATCTTAATCCTCTTACCATAGAGAAAGATCATTATGGGTTAAATCATTCAGGAGGGTTGAGAGGTTTAGAAAAAGTGAAATAATCTCATCTTTGATTATTTGAGATTACTAAACATATTATAGGACTTATAAAATGAAAAATCAATTATACAAAGAACTTTTAAAAGGAAATGGTCCATAAAGTTCTATATAGGAAAAATCATCAAGGTAAAAATAATTATTTTGGTAGACATTTAAGAACGTAATTGGGCATCCACTCCCTCTTATCAAAAAAAGGAAACCTAATTCAGTATATAATTTTTTTCTAAATACACTTTTTTTTAAATTTGTATTTTTTTGGATCTACCTTGACCGAACCCCAACTAAAATCATCTTATCCTAATTCGGTATTTGTGTTTTCTTATCCGAATTGTTAGATAACATCCTTACTGGCTAAAATTGGGAGTAATTATGAAAGTTAATAAGATTTTGAGAATGTTGAACTATGAAATCATAATTGTTATGGTTTATATAGTCATACAAAAATGTTATAGTAAGAGTGTTTTAATTTATTATCTTTTATAGTTTATTTTCTTATTCTCTATAGTATTTTGCTAATGATAATTAAGAATGTTATATATGAGTTATGATATGTAAGAGATATGTAAGGAAATATGTATCATATTGATATTTAAGAATGTACGCAAGAGTTGTGAAATGTAAGAGATATATAAGATGTATGTATACTATTGGTGTTTATGAATGTAATTTATGAATAAAGGAAAGAGAGTTTCCATCCGTTCAGCTTTAAGTCAGTTTAACAACCTTTCTTCCAAAATCATTTAAGTTCCTAAAATGATTTTAGTTATTTTGTCTTAACTGTGGAAATTCTTAACGAATTACTGGAAATCTGCTTATCTGACGCACCTCCAGCGTCCTCAATAGATTTAAAATTCGTTATAGAAAATCCATATTCACATTTAGCTAGGCCCTCCTCAGCCTAACCCAGGGTCCTTGTGCTGTGAAACACGGCTTGTTTCGGCTTCCCGATGACAGTCAGGACATCAAGTGAAGTGTGAGCCCGCTCGTGCAGCTCGCGAAGAATAGTGTCGGCCGACTACGAACGGACCCCGGCCTCTGAGGATGGTCCTGCACTCCGAAACCGGTTGCCAGCCAGCTTTCTACTCGGAGATAACCATTTCCCCATGTGGATTCCTGTAGTCTTCCTTCTCTCAGATCGGACTTTTTGTAGCGACGTCTTTGTCTGCCCTGTCAACCTGTTGCCTTCTCCTGTCTTCACATCCTGAGTCCTGCCGCTCATTGCTCTACGTCTGGAGTAGCCGCCACATTCATTTAGTTTATTTCTTGAGAGTTCTCGGCCCTACTCTACCACAGTTCTGGACTGTTCTCGGCTCTACTCTACCTCAGATACCATTTTGGCTATTCCAATTTAGGACGAGTGAAGATCTGTTGAAATTTTTCAAAAAGTCGTAACACGTCACCAATTTAAAGAAAACAATTTCCCCATGGGAAATCTGCTAAAATTGAGCATCACTCTGTATCTTTCTTCTGGGCAGTCTAGAGCCAGCCATGGATATTCTCCTTAGTATGAGGACCCCTCATGCAAGAGACACTTTCAACATGTAAGTTTTTAGTATGTTCATTTTTATTGATTTTTTTTTTTTTTTTTTTTTTTTTTGCAGCATATGAAACACTTGGGTCATAAAAATTCAACTCTGGTCTCTCTTCAAAATGTATAAATTTTACACCTTTAACTAAACATTTCCTTGGGGGGAGGGGGGGGGGGCTTTTGATGATTTTATTAATGTTTTTGATAATTTTATGTTTCGAAAACAAACCTCTTAGGCTTATAAAAGCTAGCTTAACCCAGATACTAGCTAGTTAATTTTGTTTCGACAAACAGTATTTCGCAGCATAATATACAAATTGCTTGCAACTGCTGTTCAAATCGGTGAGTAGGCGAGACAACAAGTTGAATTACGACATAGAGACCCGATGGAATGAAGGTCTAGCCTTGAAACAATGGGGTGCAATTTTCAAGAAAGAGTTCAAGTTTCCAAACTAGAGGTTCCATGAGAGATTTCTGTCTGAGTTGACAGTGGATTTCAAATGTTGGTGGTTTGAGGATTTGTATACTATTGATATTTACGTTAATGTGAGAATATATATATATGCTATTGATGTTTACGAAAGTTATGTATGAGTAATGGCCTCTCTTTCCATCCGATCCGCTTTCACAATAATTATCATGCAATTTTAGTAAGAACGCAGTTTAAAATAGAACACACATGAATACACACATAACACACACACACATATATATATATGTGTGTGTGTGTATATGAAAATATTGGGTTTCATAGTATTAACAAACGCCATTGATTTAACACTTTATATTGATTTACTTTGATCATCTTGAATATAATAAAAAGAAAGTCTATTCTTCGAGGCCGTTAACCTTATATTAGTAGTCTTTCTTCAATGATCTCTCTCGGCGTGGGAAGGGAGAAACATAAAATCCTCACTGTAAGAAATGGACAGTTTGGCCTGTATAGGAGGGCTGCTGACGGAAAAGGAAAGTTTGTGTCAACAATGGATGGGGGTGTTGGGAAGAAGGACTCTCCCCCCCTCCCCGGTGGTGTCCCGCTAGACGTAGCGGTGAGACAAATCAGGGGCCTTTGTGTGTCCGTCGGGGAAATGCAAACGTATTGATTCGCGGACTGACAGCCGGCGAGTGACTGTGCACCGGCGACCGCCTCTGGAATCTCTCCGCGAGAGAGGTAGGGGAGAGAAAGTAGCATGCTAATCACCTATGCCAGAGAGTGCTGTACTCTATGGTACTGTGATGGCCAGGCGCTGTGGCTACCAGCTACCGCCACACACAGGAGCGCTCTGCTACAGACAGGGCAGAAATTACCTATAGTGGTAGGGGATCTTCGTGAATCATTCAATTCTGGCTGGCCCAGAGCCATGGACGTTTAAAATAGAATGTCTATCAGTAGATAGTCCCTCACTCCATTGCCCTAAGTGTTTTAGAGGGACATTGCACTGATTTGCAAAACTAAGATAAATAATAGTACTATTATACCTTCTATTATCCGTCTTCATTGGTTTCTGCAAACCATCTTCTGTTGGCGAGCGCTTTAGGACATTGTCCATCTTCGAGGCCGAAATCATGTGTTCACAGTCACTGTCTGTATTCAACTAAGTTGATGAACCAATGAAGACGGATAATAGAAGGTATTATAGTTCTATATTCATTGGTAGTGAAAATAACCTTTTAGATTATTTACCTAAATAATAGTACTTTACTAACCGAATGCAGGTCAATTATCATTTATCACTAAATTTCTCGCGGTTATTATTTGAAAAAATTGTACGCATTAAACTTTCATGAATTATATTTTAATAAATTTTAAACAAAATTTTATCCTATGCCATCTACAAATTTTTTTTTTTTTACATCACACACTTCTTAAAAAATCATTTTGTTGTTATAGCGTTTAATGATAAAATGAGAAGCATAGATAGCTTCAGGACAAAAAACGAATAAAATTTATGTTTAAAATTTCCTTAAAAAATATATATCAAATTCAAGATGTATGGTAAGTTGTTTTATATACGCCTACTTGAATACCAACTTGAATTAAACATCGAATGTTTCACTGAAAATTTGTTTCAAATATTTTCATTACTGAATTTGATGAGTTTCAATAATAATTTCAACTTTATACCGTAAAAACTTCTTCAACTGATCAATTGAATCAGTTACTACTTCATGCGGATTAAAATAATTTAATATAACACCGTGTTATGCTTTGTCAAATAAAAATTATGTGGGTAGTTGCATAAAGAAATATTTTCATAATGAGAGGTTAGTCAGGAATTCGGTCTTGGGTGAAAAAATGTTTTACTTTTGGCAAAGTTTCGGTCTAAATTTCAGGCCTTCATCAGGGTAAATAGGGCTGCCGGTCAAGAAATACTTTTAAATTAATAGTTGGGTTACAGGTTAGGCTTTACTTTCAATGATTAAATATCGCCCATTAACAGAAATTGATTTTTTAAATATTTATATTAATGTCATTTTTTAATTAATTTAGATACGTATTAGTTTGACGTAGTCTTTGATATTTTCCTTCAAATTTCGGTTCGTATACAAATATCAATTATTCAAAAAATTTAGGAGCTCATGAAAATAACTTATTAATTAGTTATTATTGGTACTTACCGACTCATGTATGATTTACGATTATATTACGAACACTGAATTATAGTTAAATGTTTTATTAAATCCATATTATATCCCGATTCTAGAAGCTAATTTTCACCATTTAAGCCAATAAATATAGCTTAGGTCTAAATTTACGGTTCAGGTAAACCCCCGCTCCGATTTGTTAAATATCTCTACGTGACTCTTAAAATCATTCTTTTATTAATAAAGCACTAAGCGTAATTTTACGCCCTTAAAAAATTATATAAAGAAAACTATTTTTAATACATATTTAATATTACAAGTAAACCCCTTTCTATTCTTTCAACTCATTTTTCAAACATCTTAATTTTTTTTTTAAATAAAAAAGCGATATGCCAAATTTCAAATATGCACATAATTCTCCTTATTCTCTGAGCTCTTTCTTAGCACCATAGGAATCTATAAGTCTTAAACTGTCTCTTTAAGGTTACCAAGCTCTGAACATGTTGGTTATGCACTTGCCGATTAAAGAAATGAGTTGGAAAAACACGTCTATCTCGTACACCAACATTGTTGCCAGCTTGCCAGTGTGTCTGTCACGAGTGGCTCCATTCCAAGTCCCGGTGCTCTGGGCTGCGAACTCGTGATTGTTTAATAAGAAAGCATGACAAAGCTCAGTTTACATGCTTAAATGCATTAATCGATATCTAAGGGATTTCGGATCCCTGTGTTCGCATCACTGGTCCTTCTGGGAATCAGATCTCCACCGGCAGTACTGTAGTCTTACTATAAGTCCGATTTCCTTGTTGTTTTACTCCAAGCAAGAGTACAATTTATTTTAACGGAAAAATAATATCGTAGGGAGCACAAGAGAAGGTACAATTCCTCCAGCTATTGAAGGAGAATAGCTTCCTTGCTTAACTGATGGCTGTAAGATGTAGGAGTAAAACAGAAGCACTTCAAGAGAACAAAGCAACGGATGACATCTGTTCGCTGCAACCTTGGAGAACTCCACAGCTTTTCTTCCACTTCTTTGTCATTTGTCCTTAAAAGACTTGTTTGCCGGTAACACGTAACATAGAGAGCAGTTGTTAGTTTTAGTAGTCATCAGTTAGTTCCTAATTGAATAAAAAATATTGTTGTTCATTGTACAATTATGTTAAAAGATTACTTATTTAAAAATGTGAGTTTTGTTGTAATTTAATTTTTTTTTTTTAAATTGATGAAAAAATAATTTGATCGGCTGCCCAATTTTTTTTTTTTTTTTTTTTTTTTTAATTTTTGTATTTCCTTATTTCTTCAATTTGTAAACTTGTAAAGTAATAATATTTGCTTATTAATTCATTCTTCATTTGTTAGCATCAAGAAATTTACGGACTTTTTTTTAGTTTCCAGAAGATAACTTTAAAAAAAAAATAAAAAATTTGAAGTCGAAATGTTGCACAAGTTGATGTAGAAATTAAATTCGTGGTTTTGGGTTTATATTGCAAATTATTAGTTTATTTTTGATAGTGATAGAATAGACGAGGGCAGGATGTTTTGAGGTAGACCAAGATGTATATTCGTAAAATATTTATTATTATAATAGTATGACGAATGCTTTTAGAGAACATAATTGGTGTAAAATAGAATTTTCATTCATTTAAAAACATAAATAGCGAATTTAACTACGATGGTTAAATTTCATTTCTTATTATTCCAACCCGTATTCAAGTTAAATTAGTCCTAGCTAAGTAACATTTTACTCTCATTGTAAAATTTCCAGCTTGTAAAATCAAATCAAATTTACAGACGTAGACTAGAGTCTACGACCGTTTTTATTGACTGTATGTTTAATTTATTCAGCTTCTACACGAAGGACTTTATTGTACGAAGGGAGTTGTATTTAGTTAAATCTAGCGATAATAAAATATAGAGGAGTGAAATGTTATCTTTATACCTTTGAAATTATTTTTACAGGATGTATTTAGCTTAAATGAGCCTCAATAATAGATATAGCTTCGCTTGACAACTTGGAGGTTGAAGAGTTCTCTTTCTACATAAGGTATAGTGATTTTTGACAATTATTTTTGGGAGAGAGAATAAGAAATAATCTGGTTTTCAGAATACATGTTATATCTTGGATAAGTGAGTATTTCAAAAGCACTACTGATTTTTCCAGTGGTATTTACTGATTCTGACAGGCGTTCTTCCCAAACTGTTGGTTGACTTCCGATAAGATCGTCAATATAATGTCCATCCTTATCTCCGATGCAGGTAGAGAAGGGCCTTCCAAAAAGTCGACCCGGACAATCCATTCTGTAAATAAGTGCTATCTATATACATATGAGCCCGATCAGTGGAGGGTTTTCTAGAAACATCTGGGAGTCTGACATGTGGGAACTCTGAAGCAATATATATCTCAACTAAATGTACATATCAAAATTAACCTAATAATTAGGAACTTAACTTCTAGTACTGCTTGCAATAAGAATTTCCATTTTACGGGCTTCAGGAGTACTTAAACATTTACAGGTATACTGGATATTCATAATATTCAATTTGGGAACAATATGTGAGTGTGTGTCTCGATATGTTCATGTATAGAGCGGTAGGCCGAAACCTTCGTTCTTCGTGCCATCTGTAACCACAGATTTGCAGGACAGGTTATCTTGGAGCCACCAGCGAGATACAAAGTCAGCATATCTCCAGTTAATATACTTATGTAAACTGTCGGATTAGCAGAGCGATGGGACGAAACCTCAGGCCTATTCTTGTCATTGTTCGCGCCTACTATAACCACAGATTTGCAGGACAGGTTATCTTGGAGCCAACAGCGAGATACAAAGTCAGCATATCTCCAGTTAATATACTTCTGTAAACTGTCGGATTAGCAGAACGATGGGACGAAACCTCAGGCCCATTATAGTACTCATTATTCACTTATGTTATTCCACCAACAAGAGTCATCCGGCCCCCGCTACGTCCACCAGCGTGTCTAATTACTCACCGACTTCCTCTATCTCGGATCAGTTATGTTTTTAAAGGAATTTTCGTGTCTTCTCATTTTCCATAATCTTATTAACTATTATTAGTAGACTTTTTAATGCATAAACAACATTAAAAGCACCTTATTATTATACAATTCTTATTTGGGTGTTATACGTCAGTAAAAAAAAAGTAATCAACATTTGGATAATTCTTAATTTAGGTGATCTGCTCGAAGTTCAAAACGATGTCACACGAAAGGTTATTTAAGGTTATATATAAAGGCACTCTCTTTTGCCATTTGGGATGCTGTTTATACACACTAAAATATTGTTAATTACCACACCAAACCTTTGGGGGCGTAATAATCCAAGGGTTGATCGCCCCTAAACCCGATCCTACCTACCTACCAAATATTTATTAGTAAATAACAGTGTGATGTTAATAGTTTGAAAGGTTATAACGAATATAATTATTATGAAATAAAATGCTTTTTAAAATTAGATATAATGTAGTTATATATATATATATATATNATATATATCCACGAATCAAAAAAATTGTTATTAAGTAATAGCAGGAATTTTATTACATTATACTTATGTATTCGTATTATTTGAGAAAATATGTTTCTATACAAAAAATAGTAATCTATTCAAAAAATGATCTACGCGTTTTGCTGATCTGTCCGACCGCCTGCCACATTCTTTAGGGGAGGAATTTTATTACATTATACTTATGTATTCGTATTATTTGAGAAAATATGTTTCTATACAAAAAATAGTAATCTATTCAAAAAATGATCTACGCGTTTTGCTGATCTGTCCGACCGCCTGCCACATTCTTTAGGGGAGGTTGCGAAGCAAACATTCCTGTTAAAATCGTAAACTAAAACGGAATGCATCCCATCTATATTCACCCAAGCAGCAAAGATGAATAGGGTTGTTGCTTTGCGGAATAAAATATTTAGATAAGCCATTTTTACTTTTGTTTTATTAGGTTATGAAAGCCTCAGTGGGAGTTCATGTCACACAGCGAATCTAGCGGCGTATTATGGAAGTTTGGTGTGTGATGTCACCCGGGAAGCTAATAGTGGATCACCTATATTAGGAATTACCCCAACATTCATGATATTGAAATAGAAGTATCCTTCAAGAAGTGTCTATGCCGACTTTGCCAATTTCTTTCATTCAAAATTCTTGAGCGGAAGCGAAGATGTATACGCATTAAAGCGTCGGCTAGGTCACAAATATCTAATGTAGCAACCTAAAGCTAAACATTTTATTGGCTAAAGTGATTTATTTCCAATGAATTTCGTCAAGATGACAATGAAATGTACTTCTTCTGTGCTCAAAAACCGTATAAAATGAATATTGAAATGGTATAAGGTAATAGTATTGAGTCAATTGTAATTCAAGTCATTTTCATTGCTGTTTTATGAAAGACTAGGTATTTCTTTTTTTTTTCATGCTTTCTTTCTTCAAACTTGTTCGAAAACACACAAAAAATGTTATCTTTTAGGTTTAATTGAATTTAAACGATAAAATAAATCTAAAAGGCGTGAAAAAACAAATCATCAAGTAACTTTACTAATATTGTGCATTAGAACAGGCGATATGTTGGAGGGAAGTTTACTCACAACGGGAATGTTTCTTGTTGTCTAGAAAACCCATTATTTGGAGAAAACACCATGAAGCTTGAGTAAACAACGAAACACTCATCATATATCCAATCCCACCATGAACCAACAAACAATACATGAACATACAATAGCGTTCATCATGTTAGTGTTCATTTGTGATGTGACCTATGTTCCCTTTCTCAATTTAATAAACTGAATTTTTCAGCAAGTGTGAAATGAGGGAGGGGTCCTTCATTACTACCTCCCCATGTTATTATTATTAGTATTATAAAATAATTTATATCACATTATAGGCTTTGTTTATTAATAAAATTTTGAAATGCACAGCAATAAAGTCTATCTATAAATGAGTTGAGCTGGCTCTTTCTCTCTCACTCTCTCACCCCCCTCTCCCCCCCTCTCTCTCTCTCTCTCTCTCTCTCTATCTCTATCTCTCCCTCTCGTTCCATATCCAGCCTCGTGAAGAGTGAAGGTGCCACTCGACTGCAGCGTGTCGCCCAGCTGCAGCGCTTCGGCAGTCCGTGTGGGAAGTAGGCTGATATCGGCTGTGTGACGTTTGAGGGGTTCTCACCGCCCCCTGAATAGCCTCCAGGACGCGGTGGGCATGCCATGCTCTAACGGTGACCTCAAGGATTGGACACGGGAGTCCTGCCGTCACAATGGGCCTGGATTTGCATGGCCTGTGTTCTCTTCCCACAGGAGTCACCAGTCACAATGTACTCCCCTAACCCTGATTGTCGAGCTATTGCTCCTCTGCCGAGACAGCACAGCTTCATTTCCCGATTGAGGACGAACATATTTCCACAGAAGAAATTGAAGTAATTTTTTAAGAGCAATTTCGTTGTCAGGTAGATGGCAGATAGGATGTACACTCCCTCCGTCCTCAACAAATGTCTCGCCACTAATTTTGTGCCCACCTCAGTGAATGACCTCACAAGAAGCGCCTTAATTCCTTCTCTTCCTCATGTCCACATTTCAAGTCAAACTTAAGTATTCCTGTTCTCAATGAGGATATTTCAGATCTGTTTCAGTTTGTCAATCCAAATAAAGTTTTTCAAAGCACTTAAGTTTTTAGTAAATTTCCAATGTTATGGCATGTGATTATCTTTATTTTCATGTTTTAAAATACTCTTATTCATTCTCTTAAGATTAAAATACATTTCGTACTTCAAATTCTATATTTATTTAAAAAAGAAATATATATATAACATGCTTTAGCAAGGACCTTATTGCCACAGAGATGTCACAAAATTTCGTTGTAGTATGTTTTTAATTCGCTATTGACTTTCTTTCAAATAAAATTCTTTCCTGAATACATTCAGTATTCCTTGCATAATAAAGTTTCAGCGAGGTGACACCTAAATATACATATTGATTCTGACGTATTTGGGTCAAGGTCTATAATACATGTATAACATAATAACAGTAGATAGAAAATCATGCACAAAGTTAACACATTTATGCTGTAAAACCTAATTACATGTTTTTATTTATTTTCTTTCCTCGTCTTATCAGTAGAAAATTGTTTACGTACGTATTACACACTTTAATGCAAATAAAATTGCCATCACCATATGAAAAATATAATTTTTGATGACATAAAATGATTTACCTATAAAAGGTAAATGGTACCAAATATTACACACATCTAACATCTAATTGCGATACATATATAATTTTTGGGAGGAAATGGTCTGGGATCGCTCAATAAAATATAATAATAAAAACATATTTATGAGAAGAAATCTTTTTTATTATGAAAAACGTTTCCGCTTGAATATGTGGACTTGATCAGGAATATAAAAAATAACTGTCAGATTTGGGGCGCTAATAATAAAATCTGTTTGGTTCCATATGCTTTTATTGACCGTCCCATTTCCCCAAAATTCTACTAAAGTTTACTTAATGCGGCAGGAATCCATTTTTGGTAATGAAACTTTTTTTTTTCTTCTTTTTTTTTTTGTAAATAAATTTATAAGACATAAAATAGAAATTTTTTAAAAAATTTAAAAAGGTCCAGTCATGGAAATGTGAACCTAGGGACAAGACGTCCTCTCTCATCTTCATGATAGCCCTGAAGATGGCTTACAATGTAAGCCGAAACGTTGGCAGATTCATTAAAAAAATACATTTTTTTATTTGTGTTTTTTTGGATCTACCTCGACCGAACCCCAACTAAAATCATCTTAGAATAGAAATTTTTTATTTTTGATTAAAAAAAGAAAAAGTTAAAAGAATAATAAAATATACACTTTGATAGGCTGAATGTTATCTAATGGATATATGACTAAACAATACAATCGCATTCCTGTAACAATACAAAAAATTCATAATTTTAAATGGGGTGTTTATAAATAATGTTTTACACTATTTTAGCGCTGAATAGTTTCAACTTGTTCTTCTCATTTCTATTTTATTCTATATTACAAAATAATTTATGTTTAAACATCAGTGTTTGTGAGTCATTTAATAATAAATAAATAAAAACAATAATAATGCTTTTAAATATCCGTATAGTGGCTATTCCCTGTTGGGAGGTAAATAACCGAATGTTAATCCTTTGAGGACATATAAAAAGTTCATCTTCACAAGCCTCAACAATGCATACTTCAAGTGTCATAACATTCCAGAAAACGGTAGTTAATATTTGTGGGAAACGTTCTTTGGGAATGCACTTAGTGGCAGAAAAAGAATTGTGTACCACTGGGAAATGTGTACGTCCTCGTTAGCGCAGATCATTAGCTGTCACGCTGAAAGATGGCCTCCTGGGACTGGGGTCAGTTTGTGCCTCCCGAGAGTTCAAGGAGCCGAGTCCCACACCTCGTGGTGACGTCTGACAGTCTGTGTCTGCACAGGAGTTCCCGGCGACAGGACATCTTTCAATGGGGAAGCTTTACAATCCTTTTCCAGGATTTCTGAAAGGGTTCCTTCTTCTCTATCCTTGGCACGGAAGACTATGTGCTATCAGGGATTCTCCTTTACAAAGAATACTTTTTTATTAGATGATTTAAGTTGGGGTTCGGTCAGGTAGATCCAAAAAAAAAAAAAAAATTAAAAAAAAGGGTATTTTTAAAAAGATTATCTGCCAACGTTTCGGCTTATATTGTAAGCCGTCTTCAGGGCTGTAAAAATACAATGTCATGAGAATACAATAATAATTGACAATAATATAATAAAGAATTACCATAATGTAAAGTGGTATCAAAAGTATAAATGTGAAAAGCCATGAAAGAGAATTTTTAAAAAATTAAAAAAAAAATGCAGACAACTTATTGAAAAATAATTGAATAACATAAAACAGTGATTTGCCACACCTACCTATCATGAAGACGAGAGAGGACGTCCTGTCCCTAAGTTCACATTTCCATGACTGAAGGGAAATAAAATTTTTCAGAAACACAACGTGGGAGGTATAAGGGTGGGGGGGGAGGTAAGAGGCGGAAGGTACAAAGGGAAAGCGGCCTGTTTCAAAAGGGGGCAATAAAAAGGACAAAGGAAGAAAGGAAGGGTATTATTGGAAATAGGTAACTTTGGAACTGGGAAAAATGTTTGACAGGTTTATTGAGAAGGAGGACTAATGGTTTTGATATCACTTTACATTATGGTAATTCTGTATTTTATTTTTGTCAATTATTATTGTATTCTCATGACGTTGTATTTCTACAGCCCTGAAGATGGCTTACAATGATAATCTTAAAGCGCATAAAGGCTGTATGTTAATTTTCCAATAATCAAAAATAACCAATCTCTTAGTGAGTTCAATTGAAATTTTGGGGTCCAGAAAAAACCCCACTCGTAGTTTTGTTAACAAAAGACATTGCTTTTTGTGAGAGTTAGGACCCACAATCAAACCTAAAAAGATCTTGGCATTATATATTTGGTATTTTGGATACACTTTAATGTATCCGGCGCTGAAACTGTTTCCTTTCCCTAATGTTATTCCAGCATGCATATTTTCCTAGGGGTCGGAGGATCTAACCCCAGTATTTTCTTAGAAAAAACACATGAAATATAAAAATCGCGGGATTTGTCTAGTCAACTATGACGTAATAAACAATCTTCCATTAGTTTATTACGTCATATAGGAGCCTGATAGAGTAGGGTGTGCCCTACATTTACTTACTAAATATTATGCTTAAAGTTTTTACATTTATATCCTGAAATGTTATTTGTTGTTTACTAAATTTTTAACAATTAATTATCACTGAAAAACTAGCTACAATTGCTCAACAATTGAAATGTAAGTATTTATGACTTTGTGATGGGATATAATTCACTTTTTGCCTCAAAAGTTTCTCTCCGGCTAAAGGTATCAAGTTTCAAAAAATGTTTCCATTTGGATCTTGGGACCTGAAGTGATATGGTCCCCTAAATCTTATGAGTGCCCCAAATTAATTAAAATAACCCATATATAAAATATTCCAGATTTAAAAAGTAATAATTTTTTAAAAATTAATTTCATTATTAATTATTTGTTTCAAAAATTGATTTTATTTTATTTTTTAATAGTTCTTTAAATGTGAGAATATTAATTTTAAAAAATTATATTCTATTGATAATAATACATTGTGTTCATGCATATATATATCTGTGTGTGTGTAAGTAATACAAATAATGTATTCATCAATAATAGTATAATATATTTAATCAATCGTGATCTATAAATATAAATAAAAAATACAAGTGGATATATGATGTGCCTGTCATTTATAGATATTTTATAAGTAAAATTTGCATACAAGATATACTGCTAAATTTTTTCTTCGAAAATTCATTTTGAAAATATGTGTTAAAATAAATTGCATATTAAGTTGCAGAATGTATTTTTTTTATTATTATTTTCACTAATTTATAAACCCACTAAACCAAGATAACATTTAGTATTTTCTGTTCATATATATGAAAATAACGTGATATTTTGTAAGAATACAGATCTTATTCGCTAATACTATATATTTGTTGTGTAATCATTAGTATATTAATATTTATTATACATAATATTAATATGCTTATACTAATTAGCATTACTTATTAGAATATTTACATTATATTAATATCTAATATTACACATTGTATTAGTATTCATTTGATATACTATAATAATATTTTAGTAACAAGGTTTTACTAATAATTTACAGTAGTGGTTCCAGACCTCCCAGACTTCCTTAAAGAGAAATACATTTGGCTGTCCTGAAAGACTCACCGTGGCTTTTAGAGACATTGTCAGATCACTACTCCCTGAGGAGGGAGGTTTCTGGAAGTGCTGTGGGAATGTCAGGATGCACCCCTGTCATAATGGCTACTCATCATGTCAGAGCTACCTTGACAGCTCCTACTGATTTATTGTTGACAGGGGCTTATCGTGTGTTCACTCCCCCGTCCTGGAGGTCCTTTTTCTTATCACCTCTGAGTGCATTCCATTGTCCCCATTGAGTCTTGATAATTCTCTGGAAAAGGGCCATGAAACAGTTTTCCGGTAAAAATAAATAACAATATACATTTTTTTTTATAATAATAGACTTATTCCGTAACAATGTTAAACAAGATCGTATTTATATTTAAGAATTTCCTGAAAAAATATCTAAAGGATAGAAACTTTAAATAGTTTATGTTCACTAGTTCTTTGTTGATGTTCTGTCCATATAGGTGTCGAACAACAAATCCGAATTCACCTACGTGTGTGTTTTGTGCGTAGGTAAATTTAGTGTAAATGTTATTGATGCACATAATAATAAACATAAAAATATAAAGAAGAGATGCCAAAATAAAGTAAAGGGTAGAATTCCAACAGCAGATAAAGTAAGTGACATTTGCGGACAAACAGCTGTTTGCGTATAAACCAAGTCGTTCAGTTGTTTATGGCCTTAATAACATTAAAACTGAGCGTACAAAGTGTATGTGATGTGAGTGGACACACGCCAGCTTCTCTCCGTTGTCTGTGAACATGTGCGCACGAAATTTTTGTGTTATATATGACGACCCACAACTCCAAATGCAGAAAATTTCGCTGAATATAGTAAAAAATATTTATTTCAAATATCTCTCTTTTGATATAAATAATTTAAAATTTATCTTAAAAGTAACAAAGAGAAAAATGTATGTCTGTGTTTTTCTTAAACCAACATCATTCAATGAAGCCTGATGTAGTAAGGTTTTTTTAAGATTTATTATGTGCAGATCGTCGATTAGTTTGAAGGACTGTCTTTAGTATAATTATTAAATGATTTTAGTTGGGGTTCGGTCAAGGTAGATAAAACAAATACCAATTTAACAAAAATGTATTCTTTTGTATCTAGCTTGACCGAACCCCAACTAAAATCATCTAATAAAAATATCTACGGTCAAAAAACTCTCCATTTGTCTTTATTACATTTCTTTGCTGTTGGTGGTTAATTAAAATATAAGTTTTTTGAGTGTGTATTCGCATCTAGCTCTAAAGTTATGCAGGGATAACACATGACTCTTTTATACTTTTATTTATTTTTTTTTTTTTTAGTGGCGTGTCCGTCCACTTTTGGTCATTAACGCCAGGGAGATATTATTAGAAGCGGAAAGATATTATTTTATACTTTACTTTATTTTTCCCTGGCCTCGACATATGTTGACGTCTTCGAGGAGATGATTATTCATTTCCAAACTTGCCATACAATAATAAATATTTCATAATTGAAAATAACAATTTTGAAAAACTGTGATCCAATCATTATTGAATTAAATGACTCATTTCCCTGAATATGCCGCCTGTTGAAGCGTCAAAATAATTATAACAGAAATTTTCTTAAGATTAGGCAAAAAGTGACATTTTTATTTCACACACACACACACACGCACACACGCGCGAAAATATATGTTTTATTGTTATAAATAAAAATATATTTTCTATTATTTACTTTACACTTGTGTCAAGATATGATATGGATAGGGTTAAGTCGTTACCAAATCTTATCATGTTCATCATCCAGACTTCCACCTATATTTCGGTAGGGATAGAGCAGAAATATTGAGAGATACGCTCATATTGTAACTTTGGCCTGGTTATTTCTGTCGTTTACATATATATATACGACTCTAGGAAGTGGCAGACCGTTGTAGATGCCAGGCAGTGCCCCCGACAATACCCTCTCCCTATTGAAGGCCATCCAGTCTGACAGTCGATCCCAGCTACCGCGACAGTCCTGATTTATGACTCACCTAATCGACCTCTCACTCGCAGACACATCGCCTTACTAATCAAGATAACGCGGATACGCCGCATACACTTAACACCTTCTTCCAGCCTCCTACAACCTTCTATGGCAATGTGAAAGCAATGCATTTCGGCATCCGTCGTAAAAGAACATTTCACTGCCTTCCAAGCCTATATAACCATAACTTACGAAATTGGTCGCCACATGTGTGTGTCCAGAATGGAAATCCTTAAGAAAGAACAATTTTTAGTGCAAGGGAACAGAATAAAAAATCTAACTGTCCCAGCCAGGACTCGAACCTGGATCCCCTGCTATCCGGGCCGGTGCATTTGCCACTTATGCTACCGAGACAAGTCTGATAAGTTATTAAATTCCCCGCACTAGTGTCGAGAGTCCAACCTCCGAGGCCGACGAATATATCGTTCATGCTCGGAGGAGCTGACATTGTCAAGCTGTTTTTAAATTAATAATAGTAGAAATATTATTAAATGAACAATAGGAGAGTTTTTTGACCGTAGACATTATTCTTAGATGATTTTAGTTGGGGTTCGGTCAAGAAGTACTTGAAGCACTTGACCGAGCCCCAACTAAAATCATCTAAGTTTAATGAACAATGATTGATAGCGAATTTATAGCAAATTTTTTTTTTAATATTTAATTTCGCAATGAGAGTAGAAAAATTTCCTTTTGATCAAACAGAAATGTACTTATAAAAACCAACATGCATGGGCATCTAATCTAGGCAGATTTCCCACTTTTATTTTATTAAATATGGATCTAAGTAAGAATAAATGACGAAAAATGTAATTTAAAAGTCGAAGAGAACAGAAAATCTCAAAGATATTGTAAATAAAAATTGTTTCAATCTACTATGAGAGGCAGACGGCTTTGCTACGCGATTTTAGAGAGTAAAAAGTGTTACAGAACATAAATTACACTTTTTGCGTACTATATTCCATAAGTTTTTTCTTATCATTTTTTTTAAGACGTTGGGAAAGCGAGATTAAAATTAAGATATTATAGTAAACTCTCACCTTCATTTTATTAAACAAAGGATTAAACAGGAAAAATACATTTTTTTGCTGAAACCTTTTATTTCATTTTAATTTGTTACATAGGAAAGTGTGTTGAAGTCCATTGAGCACAAATAAATACTCTCCAGCTATGTTGAAAAGTCTACTTAAAGAAGCACTTGACTTCTCACATATCCACTAAATGTGACTATGCATTGCACCCCTAAAAAATGCACAGGCATGCTTAGTTGTCCCTTATTCCTTTTTGTCCTTAGCGTACATTATACCCTTCCTTCCTTAAGGTCATTCTCCAATAACAAAAAAAAAAAAATATTCGACCCACGAACCTCTAACCTAAAATAAATATTCTTTATTGCCACTATTTATAATTACATTAAACATTTATAAGTATAAAATTGAAATTATAAAATTCAATACAGATATTTTAATGCATAATTAAAAACGTACTTTTTAAACTTTACTTAAATATTCATTTTATGAAAGATCATTAAAAATAAATAAAATTTGTATTCATTACATTTCGTTTGTAACAAAACTGGCATAGTAAATACCTACATACAGACGTACAAAAATGAATAAATAAAAACGCTTTGCTGAGAGAATGGGCCCATTGACCCCACTCTGTAGGCCTTAACGACTGAAGCTGGAAGTCTAAGGAAGTGTAATTCCCCTGGCTTTATTTTATTTCATTCATAGTTATCCCATTGCAGGAAATCGTAAATAATTATAACCTATACTTACGCAAATGACCTAATTTAATTAATGTTAAGTTTAGGTCGCCTTCGCGGCTTCGTTAACTCACTCAGAGGGGACTATTTGAAGGGTTAAATATTAAAAAAAGCTATAACTCCGAGATAATTACACCCATCGTCCTTGGTGTCCAATCCCACTTGACACTTTAAAGTTGTGGGTGATAGTTACACTCATCGTCCTTGATTTTCCATCTCACCTGAGACCTAGAAGTCTCACAGGCTGGATGATGATAGATGTTAGAGATGATCGCATTAAAAACTTAAAAAAATTTCGTAGAGCACATGAAAGATAAAATATGAGAAATAACTAACAAAAGTTTCATCAATGTGACGGGTCTGTTTGCCTAAAGAATTTATTATTTTGTAAAAAGTTTCACGATAAATCTGAATGAATTATGAGATCAGTGTGTGATCTGAAGATGACAGTATGGGGCGGAATACGCGTTATCATGATTTCATATGGAATATGGACATGTAGGTAACCAACCACCACACCCTTCTTTATCAATCTAAAATACAAAACGGATTTGGTCATTGCGAGCTCTCCAAACTCAAACCCTGTCCCACTGAGGGTCGTGAGAAAACGATTTAGGAAAAGTTCATTCTCCAACCACAGCAAATCCTTCTGTTCATCTAATTATTCCCCATTCAATAGAACAAATTTAATAAATAATTTTATATAAATACCATATGTCGGATAAACAGAAAAAACAGCCATCTCGAGTCGTCAATATGACGTATCCCACCTATTCGGCTGCTTTTCTATTTCATTTTTGAACCCCAGGCAATTTGATACCTTGCCCACAAATTTTCTGAAGGGATTTCAAGGGTAGGAATTATTTGAGCAACGAATTTTTGTTCTGAAACCGTTGATTAGCGAGGCGAACATGGATGTGATCCTTTAACAACAAACAAACAAAGAAAGCGGTATCCAAAGGATAAGTCCAGTGACGTCATGAACCACCAAGGATTAGGTTGCACATATATATATATATATATATATATATATATATNTTATTAAATTCCCCGTACTAGTGTCGAGAGTCTAACCTCCGAGGCAGACAAATATATCCTCTTATGCTCGAAGGAGCTGACATCGTCAAGCTGTTTAGTAGACTCCCGTTATTTACTTTTAAATTTTAATTTTATAAATATTATTTTTTATTTTAGCTATTATTAATAGCGCGAGGAATTAAATACGTGGGAATAAATACCATAAAAAAATATTTATAAAATTGGATGGGGTTAGGGGGATGGGTGGGGGTGAGAGTTGGACGAGTCCCACCCGGGTCACAAAAATAGTTCTTGCAATGCAGTAAATAACGCTTTCCCGCCATTTTTATATTTCACAAGTGTGTCTAGTTTTGAGTAAGGTCAAGTGGTATGGAACATAAATGATTTCCCACTAAAATCTGTCCACTCATCGAAAGATTCGATCAATCTCGAGTACAGTAGTTTACAAAGGCCACCTCTCAGAACAGAAGAAAATTAAATAATATACTTACTTTTCTTGACGGAATGTATGCTTTTTTTAACAAAATTTAATGCATCATTCAACAAATAACACAGACAACAAATACAGTAATAATTTAGTTATATAGTTATAATATAATATTAAAAATAAAAATACAGATAAATACAGACAACACAATATTGGGAAATTTAGTTGTCTTATATAATAGAATAATATGAGTTATAGGTTAGATTTTTAAGATATAAGCGGACTTCAAGAAATGGTGCATTATAATCCACTGGTGAGTGTACAGCTTCTTTAGGCTGTTGTTTTTGTTACAGGGCGTTTTAATGCACTACACATAGGATTTTGTGTACTTCTCTGAATAATTCCCTTGCAATGAAGGTAAATTATCTGCTTTTAAGCTGTCTAAAACACTCCGAAACCAAAACACTAAGAAAAGATGTTAACATACGGCTACAAACCACCTCATTAACATAATTAACCAAACTTCTAAACCGATTTACTGAAAATCCGCCATCTTTGTAATCCGCTTATTTTCAAGGTATGCTTAATTATAGTCTTGTGTCTTGGCGTGGAGTGCCACTGAAAATTTGCAAAGTACGACTTTCTAACAACTAGTGAATAAGAAGAAATATATAAATATGTAAGGATATACACTTAAAGCCCAAAAGGACGGACCTATTTCGAAGGACCTATTAAGGACTTACTCTAGTCTTCGTGAAGCTCTGTGAGGTTCCTTTGCCCATTCCCCAAAATGACAATTTCCTCGAGTTAAAGGAGGAAGAATCTTCTCTTTGCCAATCGAACGACACATCTTGCTCTATTTATCTCTGGAAACCATAAAGAAAAACTTGGCTTAATAGCCACAGTGATATTCATGGAGAAATTCAGAAATATTCTTCTAAAAATTAAGATTTTAACAAAAAAAACTAAAGATTGGTTAACATGAGATATTTTATATTACGTGAATTAATTTTTTTTTCAAAAAAGAAAATGATCGAAGGACCAGAACCCCTGTGTCACTTGGCCTGTCCTCTTTAAGGAAAAAAAAATATGTAAATAACAATAGACAATGTATGGCTATATATTTCAGTGTTGCTTTAACTCTTTGTTTTGCTGTTTTATCTTGTTTTATTTTGATACAGCCCATTCTCTTGTATTTCACGAGAACGCAATCACTTGTAATCGTATACAACAAATAGATCGATATTATGTGAATGGGATGTTTAGAGAAAACCTATTGGGGCGTTATCAAGTGAAATTTAACTCATCCATTATTGAGTGCAAAAGCATATCTATAGAATGATAAACCTCAGCCAAAAATAAACCCTCGAAGAAGTAAAATGAGTACGAAAAACAAAACAAAAGAACGTCAAATAAATACAAAATTGTTTTATATGTTCAAATTAAAACTATATAAAGAAAGATTACATTTAAAACAACCTACACATTTATTTACCATGAAATGGTAAATACATCTGACGACCGACGAAGCCTACGTGAACAACAACACAACCTACACATTGTTAATACATATTAACAGTAGAGTAATATAATTTTAAAAAAATTTGAGAAATATAAGAAGTACATTTATCATGAGTTACAGTGGCTACAAAGAATAATTTAAGTAGTAACAATTTTTAGTGCAAGGGAACAGAATAAAAAATCTAACTGTCCCAGCCAGGACTCGAACCTGGATCATCAGCACACTAGTGCGGGGAATTTAAAAAAAACTTATCAGGCTTTTCTCGGTAGCGTAAATGGTAACGCACCTGCCCGGAAAACTAGGAGATCCAGGTTCGAGTCCTGGCTGGAACAGTTAGATTTTTTATTCTGTTCCCAGCCCTAAAAATTGTTAAAATTTACGTGGGATTAAATACCACAAAAAAATTAATATTTATAAATTTTAAGTAGTGACTTGATTCTGTAGTCTCTAATGGGGATAGAGAAGCGAAAGGATTTCTCAAGTTACCAGGGGAAGTAGTGATAATTGATAAGGAGTGAAAACCTTCACGGAGGTGGGGAGGAATTGTGTAGGTCGGGTAATGTCCAGGAACACCAAAGAAAGGAGGTGGGTCTGAAGAGGGTGGGATTAGATGCAGGTATAAAGTTTGTGGGTGGGGGGGGGGGGGGGGGAGAATGGAAAATGGGCTATAGGGATGCTAGTTTAAAGTGCTATTAGAGGGTGATTTGCTTCTCAATTTTCCTGAAAATTTTATAATAGCCATCCTATTGGATCCTATTCCATACTTTAGTGTCCTGTGCGCTATATCTGTCTACCAATGACACTGATGGAATTCAGGACACACATGCAAACATTTGGCTACTGGTCAAGACTTAGTACCTGTTCTCATTGACTAAAACTCGCAACGACTTTGATGAATCTTGTTAATTCAAATTGATGCATTTAGGGAATATGTGTCAGAAACATAGTGCGAGCGATTCACACCAGATATTCTCCTTTTGGGTATCATTGTATTTCATGCCCAATATATTTTTCTGACTAAAGTGAGAAATAACAATAAAACTTACCTACACAATATAATAAAGAGCCTGAAAAAACAATAGGAAATAATTTTATAATTTTTTTTTTTTTTTGGTATTTAATCCCACGTAATTTTAAACAATTTTCAGGACTCGAACCTGGATCTCCTGCTTTCCGGGCCGGTGCATCTACCATTTATGCTACCGGGACAAGTCTGATATGTTATTAAATTCCCCGCACTAGTGTCGAGAGTCTAACCTCCGAGGCAGACGAATAAATCGTCTTATGCTCGAAGGAGCTGACATTGTCTAGCTATTTAACGACTCCCGTTATTTACTTTTAAATTTTAATTTTATAAATATTATTTTTTATTTTAGCTATTATTAATAGCGCGAGGAATTAAATACGTGGGAATAAATACCATAAAAAAATATTTATAAAATTGGATGGGGTTAGGGGGATGGGTGGGGGTGAGAGTTGGACGAGTCCCACCCGGGTCACAAAAATAGTTCTTGCAATGCAGTAAATAACGCTTTCCCGCCATTTTTATATTTCACAAGTGTGTCTAGTTTTGAGTAAGGTCAAGTGGTATGGAACATAAATGATTTCCCACTAAAATCTGTCCACTCATCGAAAGATTCGATCAATCTCGAGTACAGTAGTTTACAAAGGCCACCTCTCAGAACAGAAGAAAATTAAATAATATACTTACTTTTCTTGACGGAATGTATGCTTTTTTTAACAAAATTTAATGCATCATTCAACAAATAACACAGACAACAAATACAGTAATAATTTAGTTATATAGTTATAATATAATATTAAAAATAAAAATACAGATAAATACAGACAACACAATATTGGGAAATTTAGTTGTCCAAGTAATCTTCAGCAGATATAAAAGTGTGCCGAATATCTGAAGGCCCTCAGAGCTGCCCAAAAACACTGTAAGAGAAACTATATGTACAATACCGGGCAGTCAACGTTCTCAGATCTGGACTACATTATGCAATTTATGGTTTCAGTTAAAGTGTTTTAAGACAGTTCTTCAGATATTGGGAACACTGTAGTTATTGTTATAAGGAGGACATGATTCGATAATTAGCAGAAAAAAATTACAAAAAATACACAATGGACACTGTTTCTTCAGCTCTATGACGACTACATTTTCATTCTGTTGACCTAAAACTACATATTTAGTATATTAAATACTTTAAAATTTAATTTCTCGAAAAAAAAAGAAAAAACTATTTTAATGGACTCTTTAATGTTTCAAGCTCAGTAGAATTTGAAAATCATATAAATAAAATGGATGTTTCTGTTATTAATTTTGTATCATATCTAACCAACAGAAGTAAAATAATGTACATTGTTTCAAAAATTTAATTCCATTATATGTTTCACCGTGGAATGACGTTAGTTGTCCACTAATGACATTGATGGTATTGCTAAGTGGGGAGTTTAATTGAAAATATGTTGCGGGTTTTATTGTTATTTATGTATTTATATTGCATGAAAGGGGCTTATATGCGATGTTAGTTGGATAACCCATTTTGTCGAATGGACCAAAGATACAATTGTTTGCCGAGAAATATGTTGTGGGTATAGCCTGTTTGCCTTTCCACATGACATGCTGCTATGTGAGGTTATTTCGCTCGAGTATAATGACGCAATGTATCAGTTTAAGAGAAAGTTACGAAGTGAAACGTGTTGCTGATAAAGATAAAAAAAATTTTCACAGCTTCTGTTTTTAAGAGAAATTATTAATGTTTCAATATATTTGTTTATTTTTATATATTTTAGAATGTAAAACAAAAATACAGAAACGGAGTTTTAAAATGTAAAAACTGTCGTGATTCAGTTGTACAAATAAGCCAGCATTGTGAAGGAGACCTGCCATATATATGCTGTATTTCGTATCTGTACCAATGCGCTTACATCTTGAGGGATCCAGCGTTGACTTTAGAGACAGTTTGCTGGCCGGCAGCGGCAGGGCTATCTCAAGCTCTGATTGGAGGTCTCCAAGCTCAGCCATCCGTGCTCTGTGGTCAGTGGTCGACAACTTCCTCTGCAATTTCCCATTTCTTGCCAATTACACTCGGCAAACAGTGTCCCTCTTCTTCAGCTTCCCTTTAAGCAGGAAGATAAGTAAAAAAAAATATGGAGTGACCTTTCACTACTCATGCAGCTCAAGTTATACAACAAGAAATAACAAACTATATATACTAAATACTAAATTATTAAACAATAATCGTTTTCTTCTATAACAATCGTTTCTAGGCATTTTCCTCTAGTATTTCTTTAATTATTCTTTCGAAATGTAGCCTGAGAGCGAGAAGCAAAATTGATGAAATCTGAGTTGATTCTCTTACATCCAGTATAGATCTGCGTTATTTATCTAACTAATTAGTTAGAATTAATGATAAATAGGTAATTAAAAAGAATTCTAAAATATTTTTTCTTTTTAAAAAGTGTCTTGAATATTTTCAGTATTTTGAAAACTCCTCCCTAGTTTTTGTTCAACCACAAATTTTATTGTATTTATTAAGTGTAGGTCCTAGTTAAGCTAAAAAGCTATTTACATATGTAATTAATTTTTTTTAATTTATTGCTATATATAT
>KZ806889.1:8897-24716 GCA_000696205.2 Oncopeltus fasciatus
GACCTTCTAATGTTCTAAAAAAAATATTTATTCAATTTTCATAAATGCAATACTTTTGCATTTGCTGACGCTTGCTATAGCATTAAAATTAATGTATAAGAACAGATTTTTTAATTTGGTTCTCTTTTAGACCCCCTCCCTCCCTCCTTTTTGTATGCAAGTACAAACTGTTGGCGATAAATACTGAACTTGCTTTTTATATTTTTGCATTTTGCATTTCAAAAGAGCAAACATATTTCTACCAACTTAATTTACAGATCAGTATATGACGGCTATTAGAAAAATAAACATATATTTCGAAATATTCATATAAGTGGGACGTATAAAAAAAACAAAAAAAACTTTTTACAACCAAATATTTATATTATATCTTTGATATAAACTAGAATTATTACTCAAAGTACAGTCCATTGTTATCTACTGCCATTAGCCATCTGCTTTTGTCTTGGAATGGCTGTCAAAGAATTCTAGGACCGCAATTTCAACATTCGACAAGTTATCAATTTCTTTCTCTTGCAGAAAATGGGCCATGGGCCACCTTTTTTTATTTTATTTTTTTTAAGAAATCGAATGGGATTTTAGAAACTTAGAAAATTATCTAAAGAGATAATTTTAAGTATTGGTTAGTAAATAATAGGATTAAAAATTAATTTATAGTCCTTTCATATCTTGAATTTGACAAGATGGTCATTTTTTTTTGTATACCCCTTTATATATCTAAATAAAAAAATGAGTTTATTTCTAATTCTCGAAATGGACTTGTTTTCCCGAAAGTTTGAGTGTTCTTTTGTGTTCTGTGTTTGGCAATTTATATATTTTTCGTTAACCTCCTCCAATTATTAGTAGCACAATGTGTTAGCCCCAAAACTGTTGGGTTTCTGGATTCCAAAGCTTTTGACGGATGATAATGTATATTATTTGGCATCAGGATGCCGAATCTTAAAAATATTGATTTCCCTTTACCGGAAGTAGTATTATATATAGTAGTATATAGTTCATAACTATTTCATTAGTTATGAAATTTTATTAGGTATCTATTTAACCCTTTAGGTTCAGGGAGCGGAGCTATATTTGGACAACAAGCATGTTCTAAATACCAATGGTTCTGGGAAGATATTTAGTTCTTAAAAAGTCAATGCTGTGAAAAAAGAAAGAAAAAAAAATGAAAAATTATTCTTAGCACTATTTAACAGGTTTATTACTAGCAAATTTTCTGTAATGTATCAAGTTGATACGTTATTGCCTGTACGCGAAATAATCTTTCTTTCTTCACCGATCCCTACTTAAAAGAAACTAAAAATTGTTTATATATATCTCCAATTATATATCTATAATTGGATACATCTCCTGATGTTTTTCAATACAGTATATTAATCTAAGCGTCTTAGTGAAAAGGTGAACAAATATAAATAGGAATTTATCAACAACGTCAAGTGCGACTAATTATAACTTCCCGATGCTGTAGCTACGTCTTAGCCGCAATAGATATAATATAAATATTGAGTTTAATACTACCCTAATTAAAATTATATATTTGAAATTTCTTGTGAAACACAAGTGGAGGCAAAACTAAAACTATAAGCCAAGACGCTGAGAACAAAAGAAGGGATGTCTCAACTCAGTGGGTTTTGTTATTTTCTGTGTATACAAAATCATTTAATACATTGAAGTAGTACCATTCATTACAATCTGCCACCGTATTAAACAAACACTAACTTAAGTGAGACTGTTGCGAAGCGACCAGGTGAGCATAAAAGACTATCTGAGTAGACCCGGGAGATTTGATGACCGCCGGGCGCAAAATGTTACAAGTAAGTTATTATTTTTGATTAGAATCGTACAGGGAGCCTAAAAAAGTCTACCACCTCAGCCGGGAAACGAACCCGGGTCTCCCACTTTCCGGGCGGGTGCGCTATCAACTACACGATAGTGAGGTGTGGGGAACCAGAAATTATTCTCATCTCACTCGGTTGTGTTGTTGGTAGCGTACCCGCCCGGGAAGTGGGAGACCCTGGTTCGATTCCCGGCTGAGGTGGTAGACTTTTTTAGGCTCCCTCTACGATACAAATTAATAATGAAATGTGGGATTACTTTACCACAATTATCATCATCATTTATTATTTTTGTAATAATAGATTACCATGTCTGCTAATCGAAAGTATATATTGTAGATCATTGTTTGCTTGTGAGCCAAGCAAACGGGAAATATACAAAATTTCGGTTTTCAAAATTTCCGCTGTTCTTGCTTTCCCAGATTTATCAGGGGCATATACTTTGAAAATACCAGAATTATGAGTTATGAAAGTCAGTGAATAAATAAAATTGCTCGGGCGGTGTAATTTAACTAAATTTTTTTTTCTTAAATTAAAAATTATCATATATAGAAATAGTTTCGACGCCTGATCAGTGGTCAACCTTTAAAATTGCGTCAACCGTTTTCCTTAACAATTTTAAAACCCTTAATTATGTATGTATGTTGTAAAATTTCATTTTACACCCATTTCGTTTCAGAATTTTTTTAATAAAATAATATAGAATATATATAAGATTCGTCATCCTTTAACATTCCTACCTCTCCCTTGAAAGATTTCAATAATAATTATTCTCTTATTATTGTAATTTGGGACGCTATAATCACATACACACAAACACATTTTTGCTTCTCATCAGTACAAAGTGAAGAATATAAAATATTTTTCAAAATTTGCCTCATGATACCAACGTAAATAGATTGTTTTATTTATGAAACATATTCTAAAATAATGTTAATTTGAAATGTAAAATTTGGAATAAGTATCTTATTTCTTAAGATGAGTACTTATTTTACCAGGATGAAAGAGAGAGAGAGAGTAATAAAAATATGAAATAAATAAATCTTTGAACGATGCATGTTTTATATCTCACTCTTAATATTGAGGAAAACTGTTTTTGCCTTTGCTTAACCACAATTCTAAACATTTATTAATTTCATGGCATTCTGAGTCACTCCTGAACACTCACACACAAGGTGCGCACGCATGATCAAAATTCCAAAATTCTTTTACTGGAACTGCTTCCAAAAAAGAAAAATATCTTAAATTCGTCCTAATTTTTTTTGAACAGTTATTATAATTTCCTTTGTATAGTTATAAGGTATAAGGAAAATAGAAAGCGCCTATTAAGTGATATATTTATCTTTTATTGTCAAATTTTATTTTCCTGCCCCTGAATAAAGCAAAAACAAAAACAGGTTTTTAGTTTTATCAATCGATGATGTTTAAGTTGGTCAGAATAACACCAGAAATGTGTAATTCAAATACAGATCAACTAATACTTTATTTCTGTGTTAGATCTAAAATTAAACTTTATTATCTTAAGTGCTTTTCCATTTATTTTATTTTATTTTTTGCGTAGATATTTTACTGTTTATTTATTTTAATTCTGTGATGAAAGCGTATTTTTATCTTCATCTGTGATCCGATTGACGGATTGACATTTTGACAAAATACCTGTCAAGCTGTCAGTCAGAATCAATTTAAAGAGGGAATATTATTATGGGAAGTATTCAATAATAATTCTTCAATCAAGCTCGGTGAATAAATGCCCTTAATTTCGTCGCCTGTGCAGAACGCCTTCTGCCTTGAGTTGGGATCTAGCTCCATCTACCAGTATCATGAGACGATGTCATACTGGTAGTAAGTAAGACGCACTACCTAAACAGTTCCTTATTTAATCTCTTCGCGAAGCGGAAATGCATATTTAACTGTTAAGTTTCCTGTAAAATCAGTACAAATTTTCAAGAACCGTCTCCTGGGTCATCGGGATAGGCAACATCGAACAGCCCTTATAATGAACGACTGTTGTCGGAGATAGCATCGCCGCTACCTTATACAAGTCCCCGATTTTTTTTTAAATTTCTTTTTCTCCAAGGGGTATTATGTCAGCTGTATTATGTTTGCCAAACAAAAATAACTATATATTTTCTATTTTTATCACAGGATAAATGAATAAATATACAAATTTATGATAAATATATAAATACATATACATAATCTAAATATATAATCAAGTATCTGCCTTTTGCTTTTTTCCGCTCTGGAGCGAAGGCTTGTAGGGTCTTGAAATTATTTTTAGTACTGAAGAAGCCCTCGAGTGTCGGAGCATAATTTCTTAGTGCCTTGTACACTGTAGTTCGAGCATGATCTAATTCCGGACGTGCTAGGAGAACATGTTCCATATCCTCTACTGCTCCACAAGTACACAAAGGTGTCGGCTTTCTTTATAGACCACTTTCGCGTAACCTATATTTTTCCTTCTTTATTTCCTTGTGATTTGTTGGTGAGTGGGGGTAAGATTGGCCACAGGAACCCTCGGTCCACCCCTGCTCTTGTCTTGGGGAGGGGGGTTAAACCCTTAACTCCCACATCTTGGAGCGGTTCCCCGATCCGCAACCTGAGGACCCGCCAATGGCATTAACATGCCCCTACTCCTGTTGTCTGGTTTTCGTCAGAGGAACGGTGTAATTCTCACTCCTGGTACCCAGTCACCTGATTCTCAGGGAGAGTCCGCCGCCCTGTATGTTCACTGACCAGTTGAAAATTCGCCAGTTATTTATTGACATTTCCTCCCACGAAGTCATCTGACATTATTGCTGGGCGTGTGACTTCTTCCCGCTCATTGTTCATTTTTTCCTGTGGTCCGTATCTCGTATACATCTCTCGTTCCCATCACTACCACAAATGTAATAAACTTTCAAAACAAATAGACTTTTTCTCATTGTTACTCCTTCTCAAAGTACATAAACTAAAGTAACTCAGTAACCTATCGTTATTCACTCGGTTACCAATAATCGAAAGCGCATCGCAATATATATATATATGTATAATATTGAAGTTGCGTCAGTCATAGTTACTTCGGTCATGTCTTTGAAAGGATGAGCTCTGAAGAAAGACAAAACCTCTGTACTTTGGATGATTGGTTGAAATTGAATTGAATTGCGAATGAATCATTGAAGAATGATTCTCGTTTTTATATTGCTGTCAGAATGCTTCTCAAGTCAAGGTAGCGTCAATGATGAATTGTATTCACAAACAAAAGGAGTGAGTGCACTAATTGGATCTATAGTGCTCCAATATATGGAATTTAAAGAATTCCACTATTTATTTATTATAAATTCAATGAAATGCCAAATAACAAATTTAGTTTCTATATTTTTAAAATAATAATGCCAATCCAACAAGATAAATTACATTTTCCTTAATATGATACTTTAAAAATGTCATACAGTATAAATATTATAAAATTAAATTTTGTACTAAACTCTTTTCTTAACATTAATAATATATCAACGATACAAAAAATTTTCAATTTTGTCTCCCTCTTAATTTTCTTGACCAGATTCAGCAGATTAACGAATTATACAACATCTAACAAAAAGAAGCTTAATTAATGAATTTGGCTTTATTATTTAGTACATTACGGGCGTTAGAATGACAAACATATATATATATGATTAGACTATATTTCGAGCTACATGGAAGATCGGAAGTTGGATCATTGTACTAACAAATAGCTCAATTTTCCTACGAGAAATAACCTGAAATAAGAGGGACATGTTTTTTTGTACATTTTGATATGTGCAGTTCATACAAAGTATATATTATTGTATGAAGCCACACAGAAATATGATTTCTGTTTAATTATTATTATTCAGAGAATGACGTGCCGCCCATAAATAGCTGTAGTTTGGAGTTATCAAAATAATAAGATCCTGGCACCCTAAAAGGAGTACCTTTTACCTCAATTTGGAGCTTTATTTTTGCGAAGAAATTTCACCCTTTGAAAGTATGATTTGTACAGACATGTATCCTGGCAAATAATAATTACGGCTACTTATGATTCTCAAATGTAGACAACTACCGTTCATGCTTATTTTCAAGGTAAAATTATGATCTATATTTCAGACTTTTAGAGTAGTTAATGAAGCATATTGAACTAGATTTTCGAATTGTTTTCCTTTATGTATTTTTTCAATTTATGAGTTGTTTTTTTTCAAAAGGAAGGAATGTGAAAATGCAGTTGGTATACAGTGAAGTGGCCGTACCCTTTGTAGTTGCAGAGAACATGCTCTCTGAATATCTATTCTAGAGCAGGAGAGCCAATGGATGGGCCCTAATCTGTGCGAGTCTGTTTACTTAGTTAGGCTGAAGAGCGTGGGAGTCGATGAGGGACTGCTGGTAATGACGGAACTGTCTCGTTACAGGGGCGACCCCCACGTCCCCTGCTCGTCGCACACCTCGACTCAAGGCGCTCTCCTCCAGGCTCATCACGATGAACCAACGATCTGACATTATCTGGAGCAGTCTTATCAGGAATCTTTATAAAACGAAGAAGGTTGGAGGTGTCGTGCGTGCCTTTTCAATTAAATTGGATATTTCCACTTAGGCTTCCACGGCCCCCAGAAATATCCACAAATTCTTCTTCCGGGGAGGGACAGGGTGGTTAAAGTGCTGAATTCCTCAGCCAAAGGTCCCAGGTTCAATGTTCATCAGGGTACAGTTAGTTTTTTCTGTATGTGCTTCTGTTTGCAATGACCTAGAGGATACCTGATCTGCCCCTAGGCAACACTCAGCCCTAATTGGAGACTCTTCATTCAATTGAAATAACATGGTAGCTAGAATGAATGGTGTGCTTATGCTATTGATCGAGAATTAAAAAAAATATATATATAAATTAATTTTTATTTATTANAAAAAAATTTTTTTTTAATAAATACCTTATGCAAAGTTATCTGTATAAAAAATAAATAAATCTAAAAAAATAATAAATAAATATAAAAATATAAATAAACAACTTTATACTGGGAGAAAGGGCCCATAGACCCAACTTCTAATAACTTCATGCATCAAGGCCCAGAAGGTCGCGAGGTCATCTCCGTTTTAGCCATTATGAGGGGGGGGGGGGAAGGGTTTGTAAGTATTAGAGTTCGACAATAAAGATTGGGCACATAGATTGGGATGAAATTATAGAAGAGATACTATAGAAGACCGTGAAGTGGGTGGAGATAAGGTCTTTGACAAAAGGAATATTAAAGTCGTGATGAAGGGTAGAGTTGGACACATAATATGGAGCGTTAGCAATTATTCTAAGAATTTTGGACTGAAAGGATTGTATTCGTTGGATATTGGAAGGCTTAGCGGCACCCCACAGTTCTGCACCATAGGTCCAGATTGGTCGTATTATGGTCTTGTAGATGGTCAGTTTATTTTCTAATGTGAGCTGTGCGCGCCTATTTATAAGGCTGTATAAGAGTCCGTGGCGTCTGTTGAGTTCTTGTCGTTTGATTTTAGTATGTTCATTCCAGTTGAGTCATGAGTCAAGGTGGAACCCTAGGTAACGGACTGAATCAGTGAGAGGTATAGGAATGTTATTGTATGAAACATTATCAGTAGAATCTTTTCTTAGTTGAAAATTAACCAGCACCATTGCCGAATAGCATCAAGGTGGTTTTTCAAAATGTTGGAAGCGCTTTTGGAATCAGGACGGGAGAATAGGATCACTTTGTCACTGTAAAGAGGCATAAGAGGGTTGGGCCGAGAATAAATACAAGCTATAACATGTGTAATACAACTGGGTCTAAATGGCCTGTACTGTTGCTTGGTTTTTTTGTTTTTTTTGAACTTGACCGTACACCCTGAATAAAAATTCGTAAAATTGAAATAAACTGCTGTGTTTATTTGATGAATAACCACTAAAAATATTTTATAACGATATTTTGTGATTAATATAAACTTTATTACATATTACCAAAGTTTAAAAATAATTTTAGAAATTAATATCAAATTAATGTTTGAAAAACTTATAAAAAGATATATGTGGTTTGTTTATTAGACATATTGTAAATGTTTTCAATCCTTGCTTTGAAAGTGAATGCACCTCTCATTAGTAGAGGCTGATTACCATAAATAGCTATCCGAAGGTGCTCTTGACAACGTCCTCTGCAGGACTTTTGCAAGACCTGTCAAACTAGGCCTTAGTTCTTTCTCAGCTTATCTGCTATATGATATCAGCATAGCTGGCTGCGAAGACATCCTTGACACATTGACTTCAGCGCTATCTACTCCTAGTATCTCTCTTGTGAATTAAGTTAGGCTTACATTTGACCTAGGCGTTTTAGAATAACTTGTCTCTTCGCATAATATAGTTCAAATAATATATTGTAGATGAATTATATGTAATGTTATTCAAGCACAGCTTCTAAATTTTATTTTATTTTTTCATATTTTGAGTGATATTTTATTTTTGTATTTCTATTGTAAGTATTTATGTTTTCATTTACTAGCCTTCTGGAAAATTATTATTGAAAATTTTTCCCACTCTTCCACCCTTCAGATTTCAATTTTCTTTTCTATCTCTTTGTATTCTACAAGGTAGGACTTTGCTTCCCCCACCCTTAGTCAGTTTTTCTTAGGATGTTAGTGGTGATAGTGTGGAAAATTATTGTTCTCTAGTCAGAACCAACCAGGTTTCCGTTCTCATATTCAGTTTATTTATTCACATTTTAATTTTCTTTTTTCCTTTTTTTTTTGGGGGCTATAAAAGAAAGCAATTTTTAATTTTTTTTTCAATTTAAGAAAGCACCCAAGCATTTGGTTTTCATTTCTCACCCTTAACATCCTACAATGTATTGTGGTCTTCTTCTGAGTGCCACAAGAGACATGTTGATCTCAGTTGCCTTCTTTTTCTTCAACAAAAGTTTACATATGAAAATGTGGGTTTTTATATTCACAATAAACTCTTTTGAACTTCAAACTAATTGAAAAGCATCGGTAGCTACATATGGACAATTTAAAGACATGATAAATTATAATAATGGAATGTTCAATTAGCTACGTTACTTCCTAGACCAATTAAACTTGATGACATTATTTGTAAAATTTCATCAACAAAAGTTCACTTCAGACATATATATTTCTTGAATAAGTTCAAAAAGCTTTTCAAATTGATTTATTTTCGGAATGAGAGCAAAAGTGGAGAAAAAATATTAAGGTAGTATTTAAAAAAAAGTATTATTATATCTCAATGTATTATACTAGCAAAATACCTATTGGTTACAGCCACAATTAAGAAATATTAAGACGAAGAAATCTAAAAAGATCCCTAAAGGTCTCAAAAGCACGAAAGTGTTGATTTATAATGGAGGAAGGTGATCAGCAGAATAATAATCTCTTAAATATAGAAAGAGAATAAATTTCTATTCATTAAGAGACAGACTTGGTAATGACAATTTAAAGTATTGACAAAATCATATTATGTTAGTGGCGAGACAAAAAAATTACACAAGATTTTTCAGTAGGGATAGTCAGTACACACATGGCGGTTTCAGAGGAATACTATATGTGATCGCGTGTGTGTATTTTTTTTTGTATACTAGCTCCCGACAAATTTTATGATACTGACCTATTTGACCTACACATCCTATCCTGAGGTGTTTGATAGTATCCTAAATTAAATACTAGATTCGAGAGATCATACAATATTCACACATTTAGTCAACTCGTCTTATTCCCCTGGCCTAGAAAGTCTGGTAAGTGACTGACGTGCTTGGAATTTTCATACGGCAAGGTGATCAGCCTTCGTCTGTTATTCACTTTCTTACAAGTTATTCGGTTCTTAAAGGTCACTTATAAATAGTTTTACTTAATGACACAGACTTTCGCTGACGACGTGTCGGATCTCTTTCCAACTGATGAAAGCCTTAAAAAAAGGTATTTTAATACATTTGGCACATTTCAATAAATAGACCCATAAGTTAAAATACAGTTTTACAATCCCCTTTTGTAATATCACCCGAATTAGGTTTGGGTATAGTGCGCCCAATATCTGAAGGCACCTCAGAGCTGTCCTGAAACACTTTAACAGAAACTATAAAGTGTATAAAATACACTTCCAGATCAGAGAGCGTTCCGGAGCTCATTAATCTGCCCGGTATTGTGCATATAGTTTCCGTTAAAGTGTTTTAGGACAGGTCTGAGGGGCCTTCAGATATCCTGAGATTGGATACTCACTGTATCCTGGCCTTATTCTAGTGACATTACAAAATAGTGGCTCACATGGAGATTCAATAATAAGAACTAGTTGAGAAATTGAGGGGTTTAAACCAACCGAACCCCAACAAATTCTCTACTAATAATCTTCACAGCAAAAAATCTCTCTATTGGATCTACAATAACAATTTCTGTGTCATTCCCGAAGATTATCTTCAAGTTTTATTTACTAGTCTAGTGCAAAGAATTGCATGCGGTAACATTTTTTTTTTGTAAATACGTCTAGCGCTTTAACTCAACAAATCTACATCTTATCCCGGTCTGTCCGTCCATTTGGTCCTCACATACATACACTGTTATCTCACACACCTGATTTTTTAAATATATATGTAAAATATATTTGACATACAGTTACTGTTCCTTTATCCATAAAGTGGTTGGTTGCTCAGTGGAGATCAAATACAATTCACATGATAAATAGAACAATGGGGTTCCAGGACGACTAACTCCCGTGGTCGTACCCTGAACGCTTCCCTTTCCTCCAGGCTTCTCACAACCCTCTCTCCTAATACCCCCACTTACTGGCCTGCAGATGGCAATCGAGTACCAGATCTCATTGACTTTTTTGTCTGCAAAAGCCTACATCCACTCCAATCCTTTACCAGCACACTCAACGACCTTTCTTCTGATCACAGTCCCGTACTCCTGACCATGTCACTACAACCCATCCCAAAACCGACTCCTCCGTCACTGGTTAATGGCCAAGTTGATTGGGATAGGTTCAAATCCCACCTTGAAGGCGCTATAGACCTCAGAATTTCCTTAAAATCCCCGCAAGACCTTGACGATGCTGTACAATCCTTCACCTCTGCTATTCAACAGTCGTGCTGGATAGCATCCAAACCTACCTCCAAAAAACCTCTAAATCCCAATTCTTTAAACAACAAACCTCTTCCCATCCATATACAGACTCTTATACTATCTAAAAGACGAGCCAGAACCACATGGCAGAGAACACGACACCCAATCGACCACCAAGCATATAACAAACTGAGCCGTTTAGTGACACGGGAACTCAGATCCTATCACAACAAGGAATTCAACAATCATCTCTCCTCACTCACAACGGAAAACAAATCCCTCTGGACTGCCACCAGAAAAATCCTCAAATACCACTCCCCCACCTCTCCTCTCCGCCGCGATGATGGCACCTGGGCAGCGTCCGATGCAGACATAGCCGAGGTCTTCGGCCGTCATCTTCAGCAAACTTTCACTCCTCACCCTGACCCAGAAAACCATTCTAAGAGCACGGAGGTAGAAGAATTCCTTGATTCCCCTCTTCCTCTGTCTCCACCTCTTAAAGCCGTCACCCCCTCTGAGGTCAAATATATCCTTTCCCGCTTGCCTAAACGCAAGTCTCCCGGGCACGACCTTATTACAGCCCAAATTCTAAATCACTTTCCTAATAAAGCAGTAACTTTCCTCACCTACCTCTACAACACCATCCTCCGAACCACACACTTTCCTCTCCTGTGGAAGTTATCCACCGTAATCCTATTTCCAAAGCCTGGCAAACCCCCAAGTAATCCTTCTTCCTATCGCCCAATAAGCTTGCTTCCCCTCTTTTCAAAGGCCTTTGAGAAGATTCTTCTTAAAAGGCTGATACCAATCTTAGACGATCACCATATACTTCCAAAACACCAGTTTGGTTTCCGAACCAAACACTCCACGGTCCAACAGGTGTTTCGTGTTGTAGATTGCATTTCCTCCTCTTTCGAGAATAAGCAGTACTGCATTGGTGCCTTCCTCGATGTGTCGCAAGCATTTGACAGGGTCTGGCATAGCGGACTGTTGTTCAAATTAAAATCCATCCTCCCAAGCACCCTTTACCTTATCCTTCGCTCCTACCTAACCGATCGATTCTTCAGGGTCCGACAAGGATTAGATTACTCCGAATATTACCAAGTGGAGGCGGGAGTTCCACAAGGTAGTGTGCTCGGGCCCATCCTTTACATCCTGTATACTGCCGATATACCCTCCCATCCTAACACACTTCTTGCAACCTTTGCTGATGACCAAGCAATCCTTTCTTCCGATGTTGACGCACATACTGCCAGGAGAAATCTCCAACGACATCTTATGGACATACAGCGATGGTGCCAGCTCTGGCGCATTAAGGTTAACGAAAGCAAATGCTGTCATGTTACGTTCACACTAAGGAAGAAGCAGCCTGGCAGAATTTACTTTAACGATATTCCTATCCCTACTTCCGACTGCGTCAGATATCTAGGCTTTCATCTTGACTCCCGACTAACATGGAACACACACACAAAAATCAAAAGACAGGAACTAAATAGGAGATTTGGACAACTTTACAAGCTGCTAAACCGCAAGTCAACTTTAACTGTGACTAACAAACTAACTCTTTACAAGACACTGTTGAGACCTATTTGGACTTATGGAGTCGAACTGTGGGGAACTGCTAAACCATCCAACATCCAAAGAATACAGTCCTTCCAATCCAAAACCCTAAGAATCATAGTTGATGCACCCTATTACGTAACCAACTCCTTACTCCACAATGACCTTGAAATCCCGTTTGTAAAAGAAGTTATCACAACCCGTTTTAATAAATTCCACTCTGCCCTTTCCATGCATCCCAATCCTCTAGCCCAAACTCTATCTAGTAGTACCCATCCTAATAACCCACCACGCCGCCTGAATAGGAAATGGCCGCGTGACCTCATCATTGCCAACACTTCCCAATAAGAATTGAAAACAAACAATTGTAAATATTGTAAATAGTGCTTTAGGAGTACTGCCATTGGGCAGCTTCTCCACCAAGCGAAATACATGATAGATTAATTTTTTTTTTTTATTTACTTATTATTTATTTATTTTTATTTTTTTTTCTTTATTATTATTATTTTATTTATTTATTTATTTATTGTTTATTTAATCATTATTATTATTATTATTATTATTTTATTACTATATGGTGTATGTTGTACATTATTATTATTATTTATTGTAAACTATGAGAGCACATTGCAAGATGCACGCTGTGCAGTATGTAATTTCTAAAATAAATAAATTAATGTACAGATAAATAGAAAATATATGCACTTACTTGAGGAAAGGAGAAGAACTAGAATTTTCGCTTCATACCTAAATCTTCTTCCGATCACAGCGAATAAGATCACGAGGTGCATATTTACTTTAGTCGTGAAAAGTTGGACGTACACAATCACTGCTGAAGGAACAGGATGAATAGTGAGGACTCAGCCTTAATCGAAGGGAAGGGGAACAGGTCAGTTGCTATAGATAATGAAATATCTATAAATCTGATCAGTGGAAGGCTGTCTCTTGAAGAGTCTGTGTCTCACTACTCAAATAGGTAGATTTAATTTTCATTTATTTTCGTTCACAATAGTTTAAAAAAGTTTCAAATAAACTAAGTTAAGTTTTTATACTTCATAAAATAATAATATTTATCAAGGTGAAAATTTCGTCATTGCGAATTTTTTATTTTAATAAGGACTGTAAACAAAATTTCTTTGTCCAGCCAATAATGTCGCTACGAGTTTATTGGGTCCTTGATAGATGGATAAAGGGGACAATTAACGTGTTCACTAATATTCTTTGTTTAAAAAAAAAAATAAAAATGTATATTATGAGCAAGTAATGTTAATAAATATATTAATGTATTTTATCTTTTATCAAGAACAGAATAAGAGGACTAGGGCAGACAAGTCTATGACGTCACAACTGTTGACTTTATATGTTGTAGTATGGCAACCTCCTAGCTATGGCCAAAGGGTTACTTATAGTTCCTACTTTATTTGTGTGTTTTCATATAGTCCTTATGGAATTTAGTTAGTGAACCTATATTGTCACAATGGGTATGTTAAAGAGAGAATTTCGGCAAAAATATGTTATGAGTTAAGCATTTTCGGCCAATTGTACCTCAATGAGAAATTCATATAGCTAAAATAATTTTCTTTAATTTTATGATTTTTATATCGAATAATATTATCAGACAATACTATTAAAATAGTGTGTAAAAAAAAAAATTATTATTGAGTAAATCACGGCTATTTTTCTAACGGTAATTTTATAATGAAGAGTGAGTGACCGTAGAGATTATTAGTAGATGTTTTATTGTCGGGGTTCGGTCAAGGTTGTCAAACCAAATCTTGACAACCAACCTTGACCCACCCCCCCCAAATAGTAATTTCCTCATTTTTTCGAATTGTAAATATTCAGTTTTCAAAAAAATTGAATGAATATTTTGAACGTCAACACTCCAAGATACTTAAAAAGTTATTTTTTATAGCACATATCGCAACCTTTACCATGAATGATTTATGTGTGAGATATCTGCTAATCCTCAGTTATCTACTTGCCAGTTAAATGTTTCATAGCGAGGTCTCTTCCTCGGATAATTGGAGAACTAATATTCTTTTATTACTAAAAAAAAAGTAAATTAAAAAAGTATTTACTATTTGGATGGAGCTTGGGTGGTAGTTTCCCGGTTCTACAAGAAAACTTCGTGTAAGCTAAGCAGTAGCGGTTATGCATAACGTTGTTTAGTTTAACTAATCGTCAGATGATTGTACTATTGATGTTTACTAATGCTTAGTGATGATTGCTTTGTACAGCATGTGTCTATTTGTTCTATTATCCTCGGCGTTTAGTATTACTGAACACATTAAGAAAAAAAATTCCTAAACAGTCTCGTAAACATCTGTCAGCTAGCATTCACTTTTTTTTTATATGGTGTCAGGAAGTAAGTGTTATATCTAATGTAAGGCCTAAATGATTACTGAAATTAGATAGTTTTATTATTTCTTTGTTTAAAAATGGGTTATTTATAAAGTTAGTTGATATTTTGATGTCAGTCTTTACATAAAGTTTTAAACCATTTTTTAAAATCTAAAATTATCATATAGAGTACCTCATATAATAGATTTACATCACGATATATAGATAGATATGCATTTGCTTAGGCGATAAACACCTAGGTTATTACGCCCGAACAATTACGAGAAATGTCTATTCTACAAATTATAAGAAATAATTATACTGTCCTTTACTCTTTCAGACCTGGCGTACACAAATGTACACATAAAATATAATTTTTTTTTTTTGGTATTTATTTCACTACAAATGCAATAGAGTGTTCATATTCATAAAAAATAATTCAGGTCTGAAAGGATTAATAATTATACTAGCTAATTGTTTAAATTTATTTACATTATAAAAAAATTATAATTTCACTCTAACAATGATAGTAACATTGGAACAACAACAATTAATAATAATATATTACATTTAAAAAATGTATATATATATATATATATATATATATATATATATATATATATATATATATATATATATATATATATATATATATATATATATATATATATATATATATATATATATATATATATATATATATATATATATATATATATATATATATATATATATATATATATATATATATATATATATATATATATATATATATATATATATATATATATATATATATATATATATATATATATATATATATATATATATATATATATATATATATATATATATATATATATATATATATATATATATATATATATATATATATATATATATATATATATATATATATATATATATATATATATATATATATATATATATATATATATATATATATATATATATATATATATATATATATATATATATATATATATATATATATATATATATATATATA
>KZ806889.1:25056-50363 GCA_000696205.2 Oncopeltus fasciatus
TATATATATTATATAAATACACTTATTTGTATGATATATTTTGTTAAAGAGGTTAGCATCCTTTAACAGATCAATAATTTTATTATTAGATTTTAATGAGTCACTTAGTATGCCATGCTTGTTAAAATACTTGTTGAGTGCTGAGCACTCTTCAAGAATGTGGTTGACAGTTAGTGGTTCCTTACAACTTTGACACGTAGGGTGAGCATCTTTATTTATTAAATGTACATGGGTTAAGTTTGTGTGACCAGGCCTCAACCTAGTCATCACCATCTCTTCTCTTCCATTACCCTTTTCTGAGCTTCTCCTGGATTTGGTTGTCGGCTTTATTCTTCTCAATTTACATTACGAGTTACTGGTTTAATAATACCTACCATTTAATTACAGGAGCATTGTAAACTAACTCCAATATGTTTCGTAAGTAATGAATTAAGATTATTTACCTTTTCTTCTTCCGGGTTGGACCGTGTCAAATTGGTGTTATTTGCCGAGCTTTCGCACATCATGTGATGGCTTCTTCAGGGCTGAAAATACTCCTGACGACCGTCGAAGCCTACGTGAACATCTAATGAATTAAGATACACATTACTGTTCATACAAAATAAAAACAAACAAAAAAAAAACACATAATAAAACGTACTGCTTCAAGCTAATACAATAAACAATATATTCAACTCTACCCTTTTCAAGTCTTTAATATTCCTTTCGTCTAAGACTTAATCTCCATCCGCTTCCATAGCAAGCTTTCATTTCACCCTAATCCATATGCACAATTCCTGTCATCGGACTCCAAACCTTACAATACCTTCGAGGTAAATACATTTTTTTTTTTTTAATATTTGCTAACGGTGTGTTAGTTAAGCTGGATAGTAAATGTGCACTCACAATTTAGGCTCGGATTGCTATCATTCGGTTACTAATAACTCGTCGAATACAGATATGCACCAATCCATTCATGAATACGATGACATGTTTATATCTTTTGCAGACGGTGAGTTAGTTAAGCTGGATAGTAAATGTGCACTCACAATTTAGGCTCGGATTGCCATCATTCGATTACTAATAACTCGTCGAATACTGATATGCACCAATCCATTCATAAATACGATGACATGTTTATATCTTTTGCAGACGGTAAATAATAAATCATATGTAAACATATTTACAGATATCGTACCCCAACAGGAAACAGTAGAGTAGTAAGAGGACTCAAGAATCTCACCTTTAAAGTGGCTCCTAAAAGTGGCTTTAAAAAAAAAAAATTTGACAATTATTTTACTACCTTCTACACACACGTCTTTCCTTCTGCTAGGATCACCAAACTTTCAAATTCCAATTTGAATAAGAATTAACATTTTTAAAATAAAAAGATCATTTTTTTCTTCCTTTTCTAACTAGAGGAAACTTTTCTGAATCAGTTATTTAATCTATTATTTAACAATTATCAAGATGAAAAAAATTGTGCATTTACTTTACGAAATTGATAAAAATTCAATTCCGTCGGGTTTCTGAACCTTCTGTTACCTCAAAAATACAGAGGGTAAACAAACATCCATCGCAGTTTGGGGATATTCGCCTAGCGTTACAGTTCAAAAAATGCCCTAACTACAAAATAATATGCGTCAAAAACAAAAATAATGTAAAATAACTAAAACAGTTCATCAATCATTATACAATCGTTTACATAGCGAACTGTCTCTTATGAAAATTCAGACTGAAATCTAGATGCATTCGCCTGATACTTAGTAGGGAAACATATTATTCTGTATTTTCTTTGAGAATTCTGTAATATCGATTACCCCATTCGAAACCCTTCGAATCAGGGGTTGAAAAACGTAATTCTGGGTGCATGAGAAAATTACTGAGGTATTTTCTGATACCTATATGCCTATAACTCGAGAACAAACGTTCCTGTGGAGAATCATACTGCAACTTAACTTAAACAACTCTTGAACCATATACAACTTATATCCAATGACTTCATGCTCTATTTCCACGTTTCGTACCTCAGAGAGGAAAAGTTCTTTCGTGGCACCCTACTCGTTTTACTTAATGATTTCTTTCGAGCAATTACGGTTTATTTTATATGCAAACCTGACATATTGTTAACTAATAATCAAGATTAAAGAATATTTAATTAAAATTAAGGAATATTTACATGGGTAATAAATTATTTTTGTTATGTGTATTTTTGTTTGATTCCTAGGAATCAGGACTGAGGATGGGAGAATAGCCGTAACTGAACGAAAAATAAAAGAGTCCGTTACACTGGAGCTGGGTGATCTAAACATATTTCCAATGTTTCATTATATATATATGTATAGGAGTAAATGACGATTATAGTAGCAAGCAGCAGGTGTAATAAGCGAGCATAAAATGTATCTCCAGCATTACTTTAGACTGGCTGGGAAGGAAGACTGGAGGAAGTTCTAACAGACATTAAATACATTCATGTTTATTTTATAACATATATTTTTTATTGAATGTCATAGTACATAAAAGTTATTAAATTATACTTTACATATATTATGTCATATTAACTTGTTCGTAAATCAAATAACAAAAAGAATATTACGATTACATATTTTGGTATCCGCCCCTTTAATTTCCTTCATTCGATTTTAACCCAAAAATGATTTTTTTAAAATAAAAACATAAATACTGAATACTGTTTCCATTATTAAAAATAACAAGACCCGTCCAAACTTAAACATGTACAAATCTTTAAAAAAAAAAAAAAATGTTATTAAACTTTATATTACATTTTGTTTAAAACTTATAATCAGGAATATACTAATATTTAAAATTTTGGTTCATCAATTTTTCTCGCCATCGACCAACTTCTGTAATTAATGAACTCATTTAATAGAATGAGAAAATAATATTAAGTACCAAATTTGGTTACTATTTTTCAAATTGGGTTACAAACCAATAAACACGAAAGCGCGCGCGGGCACTTACGCACACATATATAGATAAATATTTTAACTGGCCACATTTTTAGCATCTAGAATGTAGGATCGGTGAATATCAGTTGAAAATTTTGAAAAGTGGCGTCTTAGTACGAACGTGAATAGCTTGATCTCTTCTCTACAATCCGTAGTTCGGTCAGGACAAAGTTGCTAGTTCTGTACAATGTTGGAGTACGAAATCGCACATGAGGGTCGTCGTGGTTCAATCGTGTTTTATCACGGTATCTGTCTGCTATCAGAAATCTTCACTGGCCGTTCGATTATCACCGGAAACTATTATTATCACGGTTATTTCTTAGTCAATTAACACCAGTTAAATCATTTTAAATTATGCCATACTAATATTACGAACAAGAAAGTATTTATCTACATATTTTAATTCAACTTTAATTCAATAAATAATTCAACTCAATAGTTAATATTTTGAAAATCGTTGTTTATTTTTGATTCAATACAATTATGTTTATTTTATTTAAATTTAAGATTATTTGTTAAAAATATGCTATATTTCTCACAATTTAAATAGATTAATTACAATTATCTAAATTAGCACTAATATGAAAAGCCTAAATAACTGTTATTCGTGTAAGTCTATACATTAATGCAAGGAGTATACTCTTGCTAAATTCAAAGAAGTTTGTGTCGCAGGAAGTGCGTAATCTAAGCAGATTTCTCATGTACAATTAAAATTGGGCACAAATAAGGGTAAATAAGGAAACTAAAATAATAAATAACAAAATGATGACTATAAACAGGGAAAGAGCTCACCTATCGTATCTACATTCATAAATTTGTTTCTTAATATGAATTTTTTTTTGTAAAATTTTTATAAAATATAAACGTTAGAAAGCTGAATCTTTCAACAATTTTATTCTTTTAAATTTTTTGTTACTAAAGCAACAACAAAGATATTGCGATTCCAAAAATTTTTTCCCTTTAAACTTCCTCTCATCTCATCCAATTTAAACAAAGAATTTTAAAACTTTTAATTAAAAGCCTAAATAAGGATTTTAATAGTATTAATCTCAAGCACTCACTATTTTCTCCTGAACAGTTTAGTGCCAGTAAAATAAATATATTACCTCTTAAACTTTATTGTCTTCTACAAATTGTAAGATCAAATAAGTCGTCTACTGTTTTTTATCCTCGTTTTTTTATGAAACGGGAAGAATACGCTTTTAAAAAAGGAATGTGTTTTACTTGCGCGATAAGTTTTCCGTTGCTCACTAGTCGGAAATAAAGAAAAAAAAAGGTAATTCTAAGATGATTTTAGTTGGGGTTCGGTCAAGGTATATCCAAGAAAACACAAATTTAAAAAAAAATGTATTTTTTAATAAAGGATTATCTGCCAACGTTTCGGCTTACAATGTAAGCCATCTTCAGCTATCATGAAGATGAGAGAGGACGTCCTGTCCCTAAGTTCACATTTCCATGGCTCTTGGATATACCTTGACCGTACCCCAACTAAAATCATCTATGAATAATATCTACGGTCAACAAACTCTCCTTTTTAAAAAAAGGTAATTTTTTTTCTAGATAACTGCCTCAACAATCGCATTGTTTGAGAAGTTGCTGGAATGAACAAAGAGTAATATGAGTACATTTGTAAAGTGAAAAGGGACATAAGCTTGCTAATAATAGGGCGGTCAGGCAAGGCCTGGAAGCGCACGTGAAGGCTGCGAGAGAGACAAGCTTTCCGGGTAACTGCTGTCCGGTGGCACCATCTCTTCCCGTATACTTAGAGGAACTGTGAAGGCTGGGCATTCCGTTCGAAACGTCCACTCTTCAGTCGGCAGCTGAACGCATCGGCTCTAGCGGTGAGTCTCCTACGTCTCCAGTTTGGGGGAATTGCGAAACCCTGATCGGTGGACATCTCTTTTTAGTACTTGCAAATTAAACTACTACACCTCCATAGCTCAGGAACAATTTTGCTACATAAAAAATAAAAAAAATTGTTTTTACTCATACTTTACTTTTAGGGAAACGCCCCACTTCTATTAGACTGGTTTTGCATAATAAAGAACTATCTTTTATTTTAGATAAAAATAATGAAATGTACCTTCTATTCTCCGTCTTCATTGGTTTCTGCAAACCATCTTCTGTTGGCGAGCGCTTTCGGACATTGTCCATCTTCTGGCCGAATACATGTGTTCACTGTCACTGTCTGTATTCAACTGCGTTTGTATTCTGTGAGTTAGTTGTGTCAGGTAGCTGTAACGGTCACTTTTGTCGGCGATAAGGTCTGTCGCACGTGCGAGTTATAAGGGTCAGAGTCCATTTCCATTTCCAGAGATTTTCGCCAACAGAAGATGGTTTGCAGAAACCAATGAAGACGGAGAATAGAAGCTAAGAGAGTTCTATATTCATTGGTGGTAGAAATAACATTTTAGATTATTTAATGAAATGTTGTTGAAAGCTAGGTTAAGACCTTATATATATATATATATATATATTTATATATATATATATATATATATATATATGTNTTAAATAAATAGAAGCAGTGACATATTTACCGTGTCTGCCGGTCTTTACTATCTTCAAGCTGGAGCAAATTGTGAAAGATAATTAGTTTCATTAGATTTTTTTAATCTACCTTCACCCCACCCCCCAAATCTAAGAATAATATGTCAAAAAACTCTCTATTTGAATAATTAGTTTTATTTTCTCTATATTCAATTTACAGATCATATCTCCATAACGTGAAATGGTTGGAGGGGGGGGGGGAGGTAACACCAGACTTGGGCTTGTCTAATGAACCCTTTTTCTAGCAGGACACCGTCCCCTTACATCCATTATAAGGTGCTGGGCCTACGTTAGGAACTTGACCTGGTGGATCTAGTCACTGTAGGAATGATTTAAGCAATCCGTTACCATTCCTTTGCAAGCATCATTCGATCAATCAGTTCATTTCGGGGAGCCCCTGGGAACACCCTACCGTACAATCCGGTTCCTTGGTTCCTTCCTATACTTCCAATATATGACTAATTAATACTTTGCCCAATGAGCAACGAACCATACAATGGCAGGACACATCCTTCCTTAAGACACAGGCTAGTCTATAACACTTAAGGAAATCCGAAGCAAGGATATATTTATTGTTACATAGTATGGTTTCTTCGATACTGACCTACTCTAGTACACACCTTTAATACCATATTTAAGATTTTTATATTGTATGTACTAGGCATAAGTTGACAATTTTTTCATTCAAATATTTCCCATTATTTTATAATTAGCAGAAATGACAATTAGTTTTCATAATTGGCTATATTTGACATCATGATTTGATTGGGCAAAACCACATCATTAAGAGTGAGGGTTAACCTTAAACTCGACAGTTCATTAATAATTTTTCGAAAGCTCTTATACTTGCATAAGAAATTTACAACACTAATTTAATTAAGCGTAATGTACTTCGGTATGTAGCATTAAAATAATTGTTTTTTAAATTTAGCACTTGATAGAAAATTTATTATTATTAAAAGGCCTTTATTGAAATATTTTGTTATTTTACGCTCATTGCTCTTTCCGGCTTATGATATACAATTCGTTATTTACTCTTATTATGTTTGTCTTAATGAAATATGGATAAAGTGCTTTATTCACGTAGCTCCAGCCTCAGAAACTTAGGTTTCCCTCCAGGAAATCCAGTTATTCGAGTTGGTAACTGGACGCGACTTTTGAAGAAAAAAAAAAATTAACTGATCTTCATCAAACAAACAATAATGTAAGAAGCACAGTAGAAAGTAAAGGAAAGGCTCTTCAAAAGTAATATTTTTTACAAATATGAAATTGATTTTTTATATTAAATACTAAATACTTACTAAAGGGGTGTATATATGTGTATATATATATACATATATAAGGACTATAAATATGTTAATGCTATTTAATACTTAACTATATTTAGTAATCCCTTTAGAGCACTCTCTAAGCTTGTTAAATCTCATTCGAGTTATTCAAGAATAAGCCTCAGTTTAGCCATTTGTTTCAAAAAATAATACTTTACAATGTCTTAAGAAATCCTCGCAATTTTAAGGCATTATAGGAATAAAAATTCCACTGCCGCAGAAGTACTCTTGAAATTGTTAAATATGAAGAGGAAGGTCCTTGAACAGCGCAATGCGCGGCGTTGGTATACAAATTTTAGCGGGGGAGACACGACGTTGGAAGGGAGAAAGGCTTTGGGCGGCCATTAATGGATATTGATGAGGTTCTGCAGGAAGCTGTGTTAGTCGCCATCTACTCTCCAAGAGGAAGGTGAAAAATACCTGTGGGTTGGACCCTCATGAACTTACTCTTCAGCAATCAGCTTAGAAGTTAAAAATGTATTAAATTATACATATTTATTGAAAAATCCTTTGAAAGTAATTTTACCGTAAGATTTTGAACTTTGATAAAAATAGGTTTACTGGCGAAACCCGAATACTCGTAAGCAATGGCCTACATCGTGAACAAACTGCCGGATGATACAACGCGGCAGTTTGAAAAAAAATCCGTGTTTTGCGTTTTTTTTAATTTTGAAAGTATAATTTATCATGAATTTGTTGCTGATCAATGCTCTCTGAATTATGAACACTACTGCAAACAACTGGAAAGATTGTACGCAAATTTTTCTGGGTATTATTCGGAATTGATCAACCGAAAGGGAGTTTTATTTCAACAAGATAATGCTGGTAGTCATACACCCTCCAAGCCAACGAGATGTTTAAATAACACCATGGCTTCGAACTCCTGCCACATCCACAATGTAGTCCAGGTTCCCGCACCATAAGATTACTACTTGTTTCGATCCATGGCCCATTTTCTGCTAGAGAAAGAAATTGATAACTTGGCGAATGTTGAAATTGCGGTCACAGAGTTCTTTGACAGCCATTCCAAGGGAATAGCAGATGGCTAATGGCAGTAGATAACAATGAACTATACTTTGAGTTATAATTCTATTATATAAAATAATTATAATAATGCAAATATTTTGTTAAAGTTTTGGTAATTTTTTTATACTCTTTTATAATAATGTAGCTTTTGTCTAACACTAACTGGCATATTAGAATATGGCTGGTTTATTAATAACCTAAACTGTCCTATACCTTTCTAGTTAGTGTTATTAATGTGGTAATTCGCTGTTTAAAATTAAACAGCTTGTACATGGACTTTTGTTGATTTGTTTTGTATTAAAATTAAATATTTTAATACTGTTGAGGACTCCGTCCATAACAACTGTATTTTGCAAATTGTGCAGACAACTAAAAACCGTGTCATTAAATCCATGAAAGTGATTCTTCTTAACTGGCAATTCATGATTGTTCATAATTTTTTTCATTAAAAAAATATGTAAGTTTTTTGCTCTAATTTAGGTTTATAGCAATGAATCCCAACAAAGATTTCTTCTTTAGAAAATGTGTATCTTTAAGTCTGGGGATTGGGGGATTACATGATTAGCATAGTTCCTATATGACGAATATTATTCTTCAATAATCATTTTATTGTACCGTGCTAATCTTATCAGTCTTTCATAACCTTTAAACAATACATTAGTCATTAATCAGGGTTCGTATAAATTTTTGCTCCTTGGTGATGTCATTTTGCTGATTTAACAGAATATATTTTTTAATAACATGAGTAAGCAGTATGTATCAAATATTATAAATATTAATTTTCTTGTGGTATTTAATCTCACGTATAATTTAACAATTTTTAGTGCAAGAGAACAGAGTAAAAATCTAACTGTCCTGGCTGGGACAGTTAGATTTTTTATTCTGTTCCCTTGTACTAAAAATTGTATCAAATATTGTTCCATTTAAAAATTATGCCCCTTAGATGGTCCGAAATTAAACGCATAATTTTCAGATTTTAGTTTTAATCTTATTGATAAAATAATATCAATGGTTTGTTGAACAAACAGTATAATCAATGTTGTTCGTCGTACCTTTGTTTTAGAAAATGTTTTAGTCAAGAGTCGTGTTTTTTAATTTTCAGATGATGTGATTTCGACGATTGTGTATATCGTGTATATGTGTATATGTGTATGTACCTTTGCATTACATTTCATTTCATTGAGAAAAAAAAAATTATAGGTTTCTCTGTTAAAATTTTGTATGTAAGTTGATTTCCAGACAGACTCGAGGATATCTTTAAAAATCGTCCTTTTCTTCTCAGTCCAAGAGGAGAAATGAAGTCAATAGCAAGTATATCATGGCTTTCCAAGAGTGGCAAAAGTGGACTGGATAGTTTCGTAAGCAAAGTAGATCTTGTGAAATCGGACGGAGTGGCTCGCTTCCGTTACGTAAAAGAGAAAAAAACATTTTTAATATTCCATTTTTCAATGGTTTACATATCACTCAATCGGGCAAAAAATTTGTTCGTATAAAGTTATCAGTTTCCGAACGCTTATTATGTTTCCTTATTTAAACAAGGTTAAATAATTATTCTCGTATTATGTTATACTGATGACTTATATATAAGAAGGTAATCTCTTTTTAAGGTAGTCTTAAGACTCTTTTAATCGAGAAGTGTAAAATTGCTGTTTAAATTCTAAGTATTGACTTTTGTTTGTAAATTTAACTTTATGTTTGTTGCTTATAAAGCACTAGATCCACTTTTTCTTCAGTATAAAATATGACCTGAAAAGCTAGATTTCTAACCTATTTCAATAAGTTATGATTTAGTTGGTCACAGTCACCATCTGGAATATACCTTATGCTGGGTTATTAAAATATCGCTAATGGTGACTAGATGTCTAGGGGGACACTCCGGACATTTACTCACGTGAGAATACTCACGGGTTAACTTCTTTCTACCGTCCTCTAACTTCCTCTAACAAAAAAATTTCTTTTACTCACACTTCACAGGTTACCATACACTCCTAATCGTCTGATTTTTCTCAATGGCAATCCCTTCCTTGTTTATTACATTTAAATTCGACTTGACAAATTTCACTGAGAAAAATAACTAATTTCAGATTCTAGACTGTAACTTTAAAATTAACCGCAATCCTCATTTTTCATTGTTGCTTTGCAAGCCTACTCTACATTGTTTGTAATCCCCCACTCCTATTCGCCCGTTTTCACTGAATCACGAAAAATTAATTATTTTATAAGATGATTTTTGTTGGGGTTCGGTCAAGGTAGATTAAAAAATTTTTTTTAAAAAAGTGTATTTAAAAAAAAAAAAAATTATCTGCGGACGTTTCGGCTTACATTGTAAGCCATCTTTAGGGCAATCATGAAGACGAGTGGGGACGATGATTGCCCTGAAGATGGCTTACAATGTAAGCCGAAACGTCGGCAGATATTTAAAAAAAAAATACACTTAAAAAAAACAAAACTGAATTTGTTTGGATCTACCTTGACCAAACCCTAACAAAAATCATCTAATAATAATACCTACGTTCAAAAAACTCTCCATTAATTATTTTAATTTACATTTAAATATGACATGTGGTTTCACATTTAATTATTTATTTAATTTAATACATTTCATTAATTAATATTAATTAAATTAACACGAATCAGTTTAATTTAATTAATAATAAAATACGGTTAGTAATTAATTTAAATTAATTAANTACTAATATACATTTTATTAATTATTTTTAACATTAAATATTCCAATTTTACATTTAAAATTTAATCAAGAAAAACATTTATATTTTAAGTTATAAAACTCAATACAAATATGTGTTGAGTTTCATAACTTAAAACTAAATATTACGCCCACTAGATATGAACATATTTTGTTATCGTACTTAGCTTTTTAAGTAAACACTGTGCTATTCGTCCGTTTTAGCTCTAAAATGAACTTAGTTTTCGATTTTCTTTTAAAGTGCTACTTGTTGAATTTCATTAAGAAAACTGAAAACTCATATCTGTAGAAACAGTGATTTATTGTTTGGTTAGTTTCTATTAAAAACACACACACAACCACACTTACACATATATATGTGTATACCTATACAAAATTTGTATTGGAGGTATAATAGGTAGGATAGGCAAAAAATTTGATTGTTCAAAAAATCTGCCATGGAACACAACCTCTTCAAATTGCAAGATGTTAATAAACAGACTGTAATAAATATTTTTTTTTAATAAATAAAAAAAATTAAATGAATAACTCCTTGGAAGTTGACAAATATCCTTTATAAGAACAATTGATTTGAGGTGTCCACTTCCATTCGCTTTGACTTAAACTATTTGCCTGATTTCAGATTGAAATATGTTTGGTAAAACTCGGAAACAAGATAACACGTTTTATTTAGCTCTCTAGTTTTAGTTGAATAACTAAAATGAGCTCTAAAAACATAAAATAAAAATTCTATTGCTTGGATGGTGAGATATAACTTTACTATATCGTATCGAATACTATATCATCAAGAAATAGCGGAATCGCTATTTATTTTCGTGTTCTTATTGTAAACGGCAGGAAAATGTGAATGTGGAAAGAGTATTAGGCATTGTTCAGAAATAGTTAGATGTATTTCTCTGCCTGGGGCTCTGTACTGCCAGATATTCTCTGTGTGAAAAGGGAGAGAGATGTCTAATATTGGAATAGTGTTTGAACAAGTGTTACTGTGCATTTAACAAATCTTAAGGTTAAATGCACAGTAACACTCAGCAACTGATTATGAGCATCTGATTTTTATTCTTTTAAACATTATTGTTCTGATCAAATGGGGAGTCTTTGACCATAGAGATTATTAGTAGAGAATTTTTGTTCCCCCAACAAAAATTCTCTACCAGTATTGTTCTGATTATATCTGTGAATTCTTTTTAAACTTAGAAAGCATTGAAGAATTGTTTTAATAACAATTGAACATTTTTTTGCTTGAAAAATTAAACTCTTGTATTATAGGCTGAAATGAACGATAGGGGTCTTGTTGTAATCAAATCTTACAGAGGGCAGTCATCTTAAAACCACTATGGATTTTGATTTAATGCTTATTATTTTTCAAAAATCCCTAAAAACTTTTTAAAAACCTCATAAACTATAAACTGCTTAAAATTTTTATATTTTTAAATTATTTTTAAAAGATTCTTAAAAATATTTTTTTCTCAGTTTTATTATTGAATTTTCTTCATCACATACACTGTGAAGTTACAGACAAAAGATGTACCTGATTTAAACTTTTTTATTTGGACTTATTTTTTCCTTCCATTTAAAAATTTAACTTTTCAAGATTAAAATATATTTGTGCGTTCCAGGCCTGCTGCAAAATGCTGGGTGGGCGTTAAATGCTTTCGGTTCTCATCTCTGTAGCTATCCACACGCTAATACTCAATTATGAGGCGTTTAAATGAAATGTATTGCCCTTGAAGCTTATTTAAATTTTACTTTACTTTGCAGAACAACTCAAATCCTAGAAATTTTATGGAATTTATAAGTCTACAGAAAATGTCATTTTTGGTTCCGCTACTTATAAGTTGCATACGATATACCTAAATTTTATGTTTCAGGCAATCCCCTAAATATATTTGACGAATTTAGCTAAAGAAACGTTCAAATGTTAAATATATCATTACCATTCAGCATTTTGAAATTCACTGTGATGAATTAAAATAAGTGTAAAATTAATTTTTAATCAAATCTGAAATGAAAGAATTACCAATCCCAATTTTAGCACTTAAATCAGTTCTTTAAAATGAAATTCTTTGGAAAAATAATTATTTGCAATAACTCCTTGTTCACATAGAATTTAGATAACCTCTACTCTTATGGTCCGATTCCGTTATTTAACTGATATAAACTTGCATTTGCTACTAAAGTAAAGTGAAATTTTATGTTAAAATCAATAACACTGTTTCAACACTGCAGGGTCCTTATTTAATAATACTTAGGTTTACAAGATAAACTCAATCCTATTATTAGCGGGTTCTGAAGGAATGTAATTTTCAAGGTTTTTACGATGATAGACTTATTGAAACATATATTTTCCTCATTCTTAAAAATTATATGCCAAAATTTCTTCACATACTTATTCAAGCCCATTCCTGTGATTGCGAGCGTGTTTCTGTGTTTGATTTCACGCAAAAATATTTTAAATATTTGGAGCACAAATATTCATTAGCAGCATTAATTCAAGATTCACCAAGAATTTGTTGGAAGCATTGAAGTTATATTAATGATTTATGAATATAACTATATTAACCAATTTCCTATCATTAAATATCTTATAAAGGAGAGTTTGTTGACCGTAGATATTATTCTAAGATGATTTTAGTTAAGGTTCGGTCGAGATAGATCCAAAAAAACACAAATTTAAAAAATGTATTTTTTTAATAAAGGATTATCTGCCTGATCCTTTATTAAAATCCTTTATTAAAAAAATACATTTTTTTAATTTGTGTTTTTTTGGATCTACCTCGACCGAACCCCAACTAAAATCATCTTAGGATTAAATATCTTATGTGTTGGTTTATACATTAGAGAGGTGGCTGTAAAGATTATTCTTGTGTTCTCCATCCTTATTGTGCCAATCGGACTGTTCATTCACTTCCATTCAGGATTCGCAAGAGGACGTGGAGCCAGCGGACGTGTGCTGGTGTTGGTGACAGGTGGGGCGGAGGCGCCGAGGCCGGAAGAAAGCCCATCAAGGCCAGCATTATTAGGATGCGTCGAATCATCTACCGACCTCATCATCTCCTGCCTCCCACCGCTTGTCTATGGTCAGCACGCTAATGCTAATGTTCAGATTCATTTCTGCCAGGTCCTCCATATCCATGTGCTGGCTCTCTATAAAACATAATAACTACGTCAATTACAGATGTACCTGTTTTTTTTTTTTCATTTCGGTCATCAGGACTATGAGGAGAAGAAGATTTCGAGGAAGAAGATGGAAGAAGAATTTTCTAACCCTGAGGAGCAATCCGGATTCACTACTGGCAGGATGCGCCGATAATTTTGTGTTTCGGCAATTGATTGAGAAAAATAAAGGTATGCAGGCCCAGTTAGCAAATACCGATTTAAAGAAAGCTGCAGTAAAATATGGGGGACTGGAGCAACCTAGGATTTGCCGCGAACTGACTCAGTAAAGTTTGGGACGATGCTATCTATCCTGTTGTTTTTTGTCCTTCCATCATAAATCTCCTTTTTTTCCCCTAACAGTCCCTCTTAGGGATGAAGGAGCAACGGTCCTTCTTGTGAAGGAGGAGGCATGCAGATGAGTACTGTATGGTTCCTCGGGTAATTCCTTATTGAATAATACACTTCAGGAGTAGATGTTGGCGCGTAAATTGGTACTGTCTGATCAAAAAGGAGAAAGCTACTTTCAATGCTATAAAGCATTGCTATAAATAAAGCTATATCGACCTTATCTATCGGAAAAGAAGAATTTTCTGTAACTTGGTCGAGTCGATATTATTGTAGAGAGCTGTACATGGAACCCTCAACTTCTAATGAATGCTGTGGTTAGATGGACTAATGGATGCGCTGTCTGAAGGAAAAGTGGTGGGATCAAGTGAAGTGAACCGAGATAGACTCGAGGAAACGATCCCAATGCGGATAGAAGAGACTGTGTTGGTATGGACTATTACCGAAGGATGGGATACTCATATAGCCAAACTTACAGCCATCAGGGGGGGGGGGGGGTGCAGTACCAATGGATTGGTGAAGTCCGATCAGATTTGGTTTTGAGATGTAGGGAGCAGGAATTTGTAACGCCGAAGGAACAGGCAGGTTTTATTGTAGGTTGGTCATGCACCAACAACATTTTCGTTCTTCGCCAGTTCATTGAAAAATTTGTTGTCAGAAAAGAGGCCTGTTTATTGATTGCCTTCAGCAGGCCTACGATAGTGTCCCCCCAAAAAAAGCTGAGAACCGCTCTTCGAAGGCAGCCACTAATAATGTAAGACGTACGATCGTGGTGACCAGCTACTTGAGGCCTTAAACAGGGATGTCCACACTTCTTCATGAGGCGGTGAAGGACTAGAACGCCGGATATGGTAGAAGGGGGATCTTTGTTTAAACATATTATTATTCTTCTAATTTTTTTTTTTTTTTGCGGACATAATGCTATCTTCGCACGGTATAACGTACGATTATATATGCATTGGTGGAAATAACCAATAAATTGTGATGTTGAATAATTCTTTTAGGTTAAGCAGTTGTTTCAGCAGTGAATTCATAAGTAATGGTTTAAATTCCATCAAACATAGCAGGGAAGGGGGTAATTTAAAGGGTGATATAAATAGACTTACCTCCCCGATATATTATTATATAGTTATTATTTAAATTCACAATAGAATTTATATGGTTTTAAAAAAATGCTATTTCTGTTCTTTCAACTTCAAATGCCACTTATTTGTAAAGAAATGTTCGAATATAAACGAAGATTTTTGTAGCACTGAAGGAAGTGAGATGCATACTTCACATCTGGCTTTCTTCTGCTTGAAGGCTTCAGCTTTCGACATCAAATAGATAAAATCTTAATGAGAAAATTGATTCTTTGAGATAAAACCCTACGATCACATTTGAATCAAAAAAGGATTTTATCGGTTTCAGATTCAGGGGGGGATAGCTTATCAGTTATATTAAAACTTATCTAAGAGCCATTAGTATTGAATCTCTTGCAATGACTCCAATCCATTGTACCTTTCGAAATCTGTTTCCTTTCGTTATATGGTTTCCAATTATTTTCAATAGTCCTTTCTACCTGAAGGCGATTCATATTAATCGATTAAAACACTCCCATTCGAGATAATAGTTGTTCCTTAGTTTTCTCATTTTAAAATTTTTTTATTTTATTTTAGGTATGAAGAATGGAGCTAAAGAAAATGAAGAAACTATCACTAATAAAGGATATATTAATAAGGGAGAAGAAGATGAAATGGTAAGTGAATTATCTTGTAGTGTATTTTGACAAATACTAATAATATGAATTTGAAAAAAAAAAAACTAGTTAGTAAGTAGTGGCAATCATCATCTCAAATATTGTTTTACAAGCAAAACTATCAAATCTTACTAAAATTTTCAAGACGACCAATTATGCAAAATTTAATCTTTTATTTCTTTAGGCCGTGTCTAACAAACGATTTAATTTTAAATGTTATATAATGAAAGGGGAAAAAAATACATTTATAAAATTTTATAATAAGTCCTCTTAACATAACCCTATTTAAAGTAAAACAAGTTTTTAATAAGTATTTTACATAAAACCCAAATTTCCAGAGTTTTGTGGCACATTAAAAATGCCTTATTTGAAAACTCCAACCATTCAATTTTGACAATGGTCTCAAGAAAACCATCCTTTTGTGTGTAATTAAATGATCCTACAAGTTAAAAAAAACCCCCTATTACTCTCTGAGTTTCTTAGTGACAATTTTAAAAGCAACTGCAGGGGAGCTTTTTGAATAACTTACTTAGTATTCATACTTGAATTACAATTAGTTAAATTTTTAAAGTAAAATAAATAAAGGATACTGTTAATGTCTTATTGTGAGTTTCTTGTGACAAAGAAATTATTTAGCCTTCTGGTTTGGACGAAATCAGCAAATACAATTCTTTGGTTCAGATTATCCTAATTTTAAGGATATAACTTTTTCTTTGGATTCTTCTTTAACATATATGAATTTGTTAAAAACATTTGTACATTTTTTTTACAGTTATTTTTAGCAATATTTTTAGAATATTTTTTAAATTGAATTTCATTTCACAAAATTTAGGAAATATGGTCTAAATTGAAATTCCTTCGTCAATTTGGAATATATATGTAGATACAACGAAACATGAGGCAAAATTACATTTAAAAAAATCTAAGTTACATTAAGTCCGAGAGTTACATTAATTTTAAAGTATCAACCCTATATTTAAACCTCTATATTTATGTTAAGGAAGGAATATAGAATTAGTTTCCAATATTAATCAAAATGTATATTGTGTAAAATGAGTATGGCAGATTCCATACTCTGTTCATTTCTCTGACTCCACGTGTCTTGAGACGTAAAACTTCAAATTTTGACTGATTCTTTATATTGATTAAGTTAGTTCATATTTTCTTTGAGAGTATGATTGATAAGGTGACTGATAACGTCTTTATTGCTTTGATCTAAAAAACCCGGACGTAAATAACCGAGTCCAAAGCTGTTGCTTTTAAGGATTTTTTTTTCCTCTGCCATTAGGGAGTTTAATCTGCACATACCACACAAATATTGTATACAATGTACATGTAGGGTAAATAATTACATTAGTTGTTTACAATATACAATAAACAAAAAAATGATAATAAATAATAACAATAATTAATAACAAAAGAACGAGAAAAGAAGAATTGTAAAAAAAAATAGAATGAATAAAATGAAAATAGAACTTTGAAATAAATTTAACATATGAGTAAGAAAAGAAAGAAAAACTATACAAGACTGACTATTTAAATTAATATATGGTTTCTATTATATATATTGTAAATTCAATGTGATAATTATATAATTATTAAACTCAATGCTTTTAAGGATTGTTAAACTAGGAAAATAAATGGATCTTATTATAAAGCAGACATACATTTAGAAATAACTATCCCTAAAAAATATAACTTTGATAATTGTTATTAGATATTTTTCGAATGCTGTAATACGGTAAGTTTTTTTTTTTTTAAATATGAAATTTCCATAATCAATACACAAGTTAAATATTAATTATAACTGAAATAAAATTAAGTTTAAAATCAAATTTAATCTTCTAATGGTAAATCTTTATTCGAGAAACTCAAGCCATTTAGGGAGTGGCTTTTTAACTTTTTCTGTACCATTTTAATATTTATTGTTCCTCACAGATTAGGTTAATAAATTGAATTAAACATNATATATATAAAACAAAATAAAATAAACAAATGAAAAACAAAACGAAACACAAAAAAAAAACACAAAACAAAAACTTCATTTAAACTAAACACATTCTAATTTCTTCCTTTAATGCTACTCGTATTATAAATACAAATAATTACTGTAAATTTTCTCTATTGAATTTAAATTCTAACACTCTTCCATCAAATAAATTTTAGCTGCAAAACAAATGGTTTCAATTAATAAATTGTTTACACACATTTTGTACCATTCCATCATTAATTAATCTCAATTTCATAATTGATGTTTGTTTAACTTTTTATTTGTGTTTGTTTTGAGGTTGTTTTGAGAATGTTCCTATATATACAATATGCGCAATGTAAACACTTCCTACAATGCACTGTGGAAAGACAATGTTTTTCTTTACCACAAATTGTCCGAAGATTGATGTAACATAAATGATTTTAACTGTTCCATAAACTGGATGGGTGATGGCTTTTAATGTATCTCTATTGAACGCTGTGTCTTTGTTAAGAAAAGTTAAAATGCCGGATGTAAGCCACATTTCAAGGGTAGGCCTGTTTTATTTATCTGTCACAGAGCTGTTCAGTTGTGTAATAAGTCTTTTCTATTTGTCTCTTGTGTACTAGTAGCTCATTATCACAGTCTTTACAAGTGTTCCACCCTTCCTCCAGAACTCTGTTCAAAAGCCACGCTCCACACTCGTCAATAATATTTCGTCATATGATTTATACCTTGCATTTTACCTTTATTGACGTAAAGCCTACAAAAATCCAAGAAATCGAGTCTTTTCAATCCAAAATCCTCTGAATAATCGCAAATGCTCCATATCCAAAAATATCCAATTCTTACTTTGACTACGAGCTCAATACCCCCTTAATCCAGGACCAGAAGAAATTAGGTATTAATGCCCGGGAGCGTTTTTCTCTTTTTCTACTGTCAACTGCCAAATCACCCAAACCATTCACACAAGCCCTGTCCTCCAACTGCAATCCCTACCATCCTAACCACTGATTGAAATAAAGATGTTCTCGGGACCTTCTGAAACACAATAGTTAACAAAATTCTACAGTACATTGCTGAACTAAAAGAGTAGTGCTTCTGTGGGTACCAAGTCACACTGGAATCACCGGAAATGATAAAGCAGACTCAGCAGCAAAAGAAGCCCATGAACTAACAGAATTAACCAGCTACATCTCGCTACATAACGCTGTTACATCTCGCCACAAGAACTATTCTCTCCAATAAATAAATTAATTCATCAAAACTGGACTGCAATGTGGAATGAAGCCCCAGATAAGTTACGGGAGATCAAGACAGACACAGTAGCTTGGGACTCCTCCAATAGGGAAAATAGAAGAGAAGAGGTGGTTTTAACAAGGATACGAATTGGTCATTCCCGTCTAAACCATGGGCATCTCATCACTAAAAAACAGCCACCAATATGTGAGATATGCAACCTACCCGTCAGCATAGAGCATATCTTCACCACCTGTAAGAAATACAAAGCAAAATTAAACCAAATGGGAATACCAACAACTATGAAAACAATACTTGAAGACAAAAGCCCATTCCTGGAGAAAGTTTTCATCTTCCTACATGAGGTATCCCTTTACGAAAAAATTTAGCAAAACAGAGGACTTTGAATATATTTAAATAAACTAAAAAGCTGTACCAAATACAAATAAAATAAAACTTTATGTCAATGTGTATGTATGCCGGTGTTTATACATACTCATGTATTAACACTGTGCAGAAATCTGAACAAACTTACGAGACAAAAAAAAGAGAGAAAAAAAAAAGAAGAAGGAAAAAAATAAAATTTGAAATTTAGTAAAACATGGCGTAACCAAGTCATATCAATATTTTTTTTTTTTTTTGTAATATAATTGTGTCTGTATATATGCATATGCTTGGGAAAAAAAAAGAAAAAAATTTTTTTTCCTCTTAAATTGAATTAATGAAAATTAAATGCTCGGCAACGATGACCTGAGATGTTTGTTGCCAATAAAAATCAAAAACCAACCAACCTCCTGAAACATAGGTTCTACTTTGTTTAGTTTTTAGAGTGATTTATTTAGACACTTTCTCTCTTCATATAAAACTTTTTCGTTGGTGCTTATATTTGTATAATCCAATTTTTAAAAAAAATTTCATACATAAGAGAATGTAATTTATAAATATGAAATAATTTTTTAAAAATAATTCTAATTTATCTTTAACTTCGCTCAAATTATTTGTCACCAGAATCACCAAAATCATTTAAAGATAAATAAAATGAAGAGAACGAACTAAGAATAAGGTAGTATATATCTCATGAGGCTGTGAATCTTGAGAAATGAACTAGTAAATTGGGCTAATGTGAAACGGTGGACTCTCTAATTATATAAGTTTGTGTGTATTATGTTTTATTGATAAGTTCTAGGACATATTTGTGTTGGCGAATGAAAATATATATTTTATTCATTTTTAGTGCAAGGGAACAGAATAAAAAATCTAACTGTCCCAGCCAGGACTCGAACCTGAATCTCCTACCTTGCCGGGCAGGTGCGTTACCTTTTACGCTACTGAGACAAGCCTGATAAGTTATTAAATTACCCGTCACTAGTGTTGAGAGTCTAACCTCCAAGGCAGACGAATATATCGCCTTATGCTCGAAGGAGCTGACATTGTCAAACTCTTTAAGTGACTCTCGTTATTTGTTTTTTAATTTTAATGTTATAAATATTAATTTTCTTGTGGTATTTAATCCTACGTAAGTTTTAACAATTTTTAGTGCAAGGGAACAGAATAAAAAATCTAACTGCTTCAGCCAGGACCCGAAGCTAGGAGTTTAAGATACCAAGGTAACGCACCTGCCCGGAAAGTAACTTTCGAGTCCTGGCTGGGACAGTTAGATTTTTATTCTGTTCCCTTGCACTAAAAATTGTTAAAATTTACGCGGGATATTTACCACGAGAAAATTAATATTTATATATTTTATTTTCTCAGAAGGTTAGAAAGAGGCGATTTCTCATCTTCACCAAAATATTGCTTTTCTTTTCATATGCAATTTGACATTTTTCCCAATAGATGTCATATACCTCTCCTTAAAAGTGCTCTTAAAATCAATATTAATTAAGTAATAATACAAATTTTGCCACGGAATGAATTACGATGAATTTGTTTTGTTTTGTTATTTTGCTATCTTATCGATGTAGCATAACAATGCTTGAAATCATTTCATGACTTCATTGAAAATGACTTGGGAAAATAAAGCAGTGAAAATTGTGCAGACAAAGAAGAAGAAGAATGGGAATGACCAATTAAAGATCAAATCAACTTGCTTGTCCTTCTTTTCTTACATGAAAGGAACAGTTATTTATTTTTTTTTTTTTTGGTGTTGTTTTTGCTTGAGAATACAAAACTGTATTTTGCAGATTTCTCTTAGCTCTAGAACCATAAATTCTTAAAATGATTAAATTCGTTATTTAGATTTTTTTTCAAACCATTAGTTCCAAAATTTAAAATAATAATATCTTCGTTATTATTAATATTACGGAATGTATTTGTGTGTTTGTCTGTACGCGTTTGAAGCTTTAATATTATTGAATAAAGGTACGAAATTCGGTTTTTCAGCTTTTATTCTTTTTTCCCCCTTGGGAATGCAGTTTGTAATTAGCTGGAATAGGATGGACAAAGAGGTTTTAGAAAGGGACTAAAACATTAGATGTAAAATTCAATTTTACATTTATATTACAAATAAATTTATACACTTTTACGAATAAAGCACATTATGTAATGTATTGAAGAATGTAAATTCATAGGTTGGTTTTGCTCTCTTATTTTAAATCTAAAAATCAACTTCACCATTTAAACTTTATCTTGCAGAAAGGAACCGCAGTATAAATTCTAAAAGCGCTTAATAATATATATATATATATATTTACGAATGTAACCACGAAGGTTGAGCCCTCCAATCGCGTTTTTCCTTCCGAAACTATTGAATACCCTTATCTTTTACAATCACTGCTCTCTTCTGATTGTAAAATCAAATAAATCATTTACTCATATTAATGACCATTTTTAACGAAAGATGGAAATAATGTTTAGTGTATGCAGCTCCGCGGATGGTACTTTTTTAAAAAAAATAGTTTTGCATTCTCTGCAAAACTCAAAGTATCTCTTCGTTAAAGATATTAGGAATTAATTTTAACTACTCTCTCTTTAAAAAAAAATTTTAAAAAAAATTTCTTATCTATGATGTAATTGGATGAATAATAAGTTGCCTTCTTGTTGAATTTATATTTTTCTGACTTGTGGTAACTGGTAATGTCCTTTTTTTTTTCCTTTTTTCCCCAATCTCTATTTCAATTTTGACATTATTTTTATTTTTTCTAGTTTTAATTACATACCCTTAGCTGATTTAATAAATATATAGGTAATTCGTATGAAGCGTATTCAATCAACCGTAATATTTCTTTCTCGCCAATCTTCTCCTCTTCTTTCTTGTATAGTCATTTACTTGCATAATGGAAAATCATATTTAAATTATGTAATGCAGTTCTATATCTCTCATTCAAACTTTTTTTTATTTTAATATTTGTTTAAAATCATAAGGTTTATAATTACTGTTCATTGTATCTTCCCCAGTGATTTAATACTAATTTTATAGGAAAATTAGAAATTTCCTATTCTTTATATCAATAATAAATAAGATCATATAAAGTTACCTTACCCTATGCAATAGCTTGATTTTCTAAGCATATGACTATAAGAATATAAATGATAACTGTAAGCATGTTACATAAATTTAAAGATCGAATCTTATTCAAGCATTATGTGTATGTAGATCAGGAAACTGATATAGTCAATCAATTCTGCCAGGTGTCTGTCCGTCTGTAGGATTCTTCTACTACACGTAATTTAAAAAAAAAAATCACTGTCATTATATCAACACATCAAATGCTTATTTTTACATATTTTTACAAAAGTTCAAAAAATTCTTAAACATCGACTTTCCCCTCCCTTAAAATTCCAATAAGAGTTAGAATAGTTGGTAATAATTATAATACTAATTGAAATTGTTCATTATTCATTTAGTTGTTATTTACGTTATTTAATAGTTATTATTATTGAATGATGTTAGTAAATGTTTCTTATTTGGAAATGTTGAGTAACTTTTTTTTTTTTTTTTTTAACTTTTATTTATTTATTACATTCTGTTAAATTAAAAAATTTTGTAATTTGATCACCACAATGAATTAGAAAAAAAATTTACATTCAATATCAATCACATGAGGAGAGAAGGTGACCAGTTGAGTAACTAAAAAAATGTACGTAATCTAGGTTTTATTACAATATAGGTGAAAATCGAATTATCAAGTGTTATAGTTAATTGCAATTTCAGTTTTCTTGTGACACGTGTATATTATTTATATAATATTATCATCCATAAGAGTTTTGGCCACAATTTATAGACTCTGACAGACGGTTTGACCATTGTCAAAACCCTTGTTGCTGATTGTTTTCGTTAAATAAATTTTCATGTTAAATGCGAATAACGATTATTATCTAATCTACCTGTTTAGTGTCATAGATAATAGGCTGGCCAACGCATGTTTTCATGTAAGGTCGAATAGACCAGAGATATTTACCGCCACAAAAATTCTCACACTTATCGGATAAGTCACTTGATAGCTTTTATAAAATGGTGGTGTTCGTGCCCGCTCCTCCCTCCCCCCCCCCACATTAACCTTGATTTATTTATTTATTTTTTTAATACTCCCTCAGAAATGTTGTCAAGAGATTAATTATCTGATGTTTCCAATTTTTTCCCTATAAGTAGGTCAATGCCTCTGCAACGCTATTCCTCAATAAGTTCCAGCGACGCCATTTTGGCGTGGATCTTTAATGGTAATTGTTCTGTAATAGAAATGGAAGACCAAAAGTATTTGAAATCTTTCAATTTGCTTTTTTTCTACTTTCCAAAAAGGCACTAATTCCGAAAAGTATACGCTCATCCGACCACTTTGGCCTTACTGTTTTTTCTTTTTATTATTCATTCGTCTACTTCGTGTCTGTAGGTGTCTGTTTCTAAAATGTCGGCTGGTTTTGTGTTTGAATTATTTAGGTCTTTTTGAATTTCTTTTAATCTAGGTGTGAAATTCTTAAGTAGTTATGAAATCTATTTTTTTCTATTGAATCTTCGTCAATCAATTTTCAGGGTAGTCGGGTGAGATACATATTTACTTATTTTTTTTAATATATAACCTTTATTTATATATGTTATAATTTGATAACAATGAATAATAGAAAATAAATTGCATTAATGAGAGTCACATGAGGAGAGGAGGTGACCAGTGACACCACTCTCAAATTATTTACAAACCATGTCCCCAGAAGGTCGCGGGGCCATCTTCGTTTGAGCCGACGGGGAGGGTTGTAGCGGTTGGATTGGAAGACTAGGTCTGTGCCAGTGGATTAGGATGGAATGGCAGTTTACTGTGGAAAATGCTGAAGCGGGAATAAATTAGATCCTGAACAAAAGGAATATTAAAATCATGGTGAAGAGAGGAATTGTATACGTAATAGGGAGCAGTTGCTATTATTCGGAGGGTTTTGGATTGAAAGGAATGGATTCGTTGTATGTTGGAAGGCTTGGCGGCACCCCAAATTTCTACTCCTAAAGTCCAGATTGGTCGTAATAAGGTTTTGTAGAGCGTTAATTTGTTTTCAATCATTTACTTATTAAAGTACTTCACATATATCAGAGAACCAAATCAATTCACAATATGTAAATTTTGTGGCTTATCTGATGATTTTCTCTTAAAATTGCTCTAATTATTCCTTAATGTGTGGAAAATCTCACTTGATCTTTGTTTGCAGGAAGTATACGGGTACGAAGAGAGCCTTCTTTATAAGTCTTTGGCTTACCTCCTGATGTTGACCACACTGGGAGCCCTCCGACTGGTCTTCCACTGGTGGCCGGAACTTGGCCTGTACTGCACCCACAGACCTGTCTCCTTGCGCAATGCTAAGAAACTACTAGTCATTGTAAGCGCTTCACTTAGCTAAGATATATTATTTGAGCTTATCTTAAGTCTTATAAACGCTTAAACTCTTAGAATTATTCAAAATAAATAATATATTAATACTGTTCAGTGTAGTAGATAAATAGAAATGCTTCTTGATATAACAAAAGTTACTCAAGTAGTGTTGCTTCTTATTCAGTGTGCAAATGTAACTGTAATTGCTGTCAACTTAAATTTTCCTTTTGTACTCTTTGTCTAAGCGTACGTGATATATATCTGTGTTAAGTCCACCGTTTTCGAGGAGAGCTTACTGAAAAATTAACAAATATTTGGGACTGTTAGTAAAAAAAACTTGCAAACAGCCAACTATTCGATGCAAGGCTTGTAAGAAATGTAAGGGCTTGTAAATTAAATAACTATTATAACATGTTCAAATGAATATAAATTATTATTCATTATCACGTTCACAAGTATTTCTGCAGATTTATCACTATAAACAGATTGTAAGTAGAAAAAATTAAAAAAAA
>KZ806889.1:65526-85381 GCA_000696205.2 Oncopeltus fasciatus
AATTATTATTATAATTATTATCATCCTAATATTTCTATTTCAAATAAAATTTTTTTATCAAATGTTAATGCTTTGGTAAACCTTCATGCAGGTTTTCAACTTATTGAAAACATTATGAAATTTTAAAAAGTTTACATTTATTGCAGATCGAATTTCATTCAGTTAAATCTTAATGTCGACCATAAGATCGGTTTATTCAAATAATTAGAAAGATTTCCATGGGGCAACCTTAGGAATACAATGGATTTTCTCTTTTTCCTCTCCAGTTTCTTTATTCATCCAGTCTTAACAAGAAAGAGCTGATGCATTTACTTGATCTGATATGCTAGATTAAAGTAATGTATTTCAAGTAGTAGTTTTTGGATGAATTCCATCCTATATCATGTATTATAATTTCTCTCTTTCTCTCTCTCTCATATATATATATATATATATGTNTTGGATTTCTTGATGTCATGGTTACCCCATATTTAAAAGGTACCTTAAAAAAAAAGGTGAAAATTATCTTCAAACACCCACAATTTTCTCTGAGTCTTACTTGGGATATATATATATAAAGTAATATGCTTTCTATTGCTTCAAGTATATTACTTTTGGAACTCAGCAATTTATTATTTCCCTTTAGTAAACATCTCCTATTATGTATATTTAACCAATATGTAACAGTTTTAGGTAATAAATTGCAATGTTTTCCCTTAGCTTCTCAAATGTATAATTGTAGTGAGGTGATTTCCCTGTTGGCCTATAGATGAAATTAATGAAGTAGGAATCCTAGATAAATTTATTGACATTATGGTGATGAAGATAGGAGTGGGGATTACCTGAAATGTCAAGTGGGGGTAAAAAATGTTTTTTTTCGTTGCAGCCTGGTAATATCCTAAATACCCTCCAAGACTCCCTAAGAGACCAAACTAAATCTTATTAAGAGAGCGAATGCAGTGGCTATTCTCTTCCCCTCATTCTTTCCTCTTGAATCTCTTCTCTTTAGATCAGGGGAAATAAGATTCTTGAATGTCTACTACAGGTAGTCTAGTTTATTCTCTGAATTTATTAAATATGTTACTTCCAAGAATAGATTGGCAAGAAAGATAAATGTTTTCTACAAGCCAAATATTTATTGATACAATTATTATACAGGAAACAATTCTCAATAAAGAGTAATTAATAAAATTTAGAGTCCTTTTTAAATTTTGAGGGATTAATTTTATTACATCACTTCTAGTTTTCATCAAATATATTGGGCCATGTATTTCTTCCATGAAAAATTTTTATATAATAAAAAGTAATATATTTATATAAAATTAAAATTAAAAAAACCACAAAAAATATTGTAATTTAAATTGATTGGTGCAAAGGAACTTAATACATTAGTAATGTATCAGATTTATATCAAATGAAATAATTAACTTTTCACATCCATTATTACAGGAGAGAGTGTGCCAGTCACCAAAACTTCTATACCTGATAATGAAAACCTCTACAGCACAAGGGAAGATACGAACCATACTCTTTTTTGTGGGACCCATGTCATTCAAACTAGGTACTATGGGCTTGAGAAAGTTCACGCAGTAGTCATTAGAACTGGGTTCCTCACGGCCAAAGGAACTTTGGTGCGATCAATTCTTTATCCACCACCAGCAGATTTCAAATTTGATCAAGATTCATATAAATTCATTTGGATCCTAGCGGCTGTTGGAATAGTTGGATTTATTTACACATTTTACTCAAAGGTAAGCAAATTTTCAGCAAGTAAAATAATTAAAGATCTCATATAATTCATATTACTTAATATAATTGTTATGAAACATGTCAGACGAATAAGTAATGCTCATTTATTTCAATACAAGTGTATTAACATAAACATTTCCTGCTCACCCATTCTAGAATTTCTATCTAATATTTGGTGGCTAGCTAATAAGCTTACTCTAATTATAAATAAATAACAAAATTTGGTTTAAAAATGGAGAATAAAATTATTTATACTTTACTGTAAATTTTTTTTTTCTTTAGATTTCTAGGGGAGTTGCCTTAGCTGATGTATTTGTGAAAGGATTTGACCTTATAACCATTATTATTCCACCAGCTCTCCCTGGAGCAATGACTGTTGGAAAAATTTATGCTCTGAATAGGCTAAAAAAAGAGAAAATTTCATGTATAAACTCAAGGGTTATTAATGTTTCTGGTTCTCTCAACTGTGTCTGCTTTGACAAGGTATAACGGCCAGTTTTATTTGATTATTTTGAATCACTTAGCCTGAACCACTAATCTCCATCTTAATATGTCTTTCTTTTTAACTTAAATTAAGTATACAAATAGTCCCAGTTTCATTTTGTAATGTTAAAAATATATTAAAAAATATTAAAAATTGCAAGTTGAATGAAATATCCAGTGACAATTACTTAGTATGCCAAATGAAACTAAGTACAGTTTTTTAATTCCATTGGTTATAAATGAAAAGATGGAAAAAAATAATAACAATTTTTGGCAGACAGGCACTCTTACTGAAGATGGCTTAGACATGTGGGGTGTTATACCAGTAAATGGAAATGGATTTTCTGACGCAGTGCACGATGCCCAAACCCTTGATCAAGATCATCTGTTATTCGGCATGGCAACTTGTCATTCCCTCACTTTGATTGATAGAGAAATAACAGGAGACCCATTGGACTTAAAGGTACATTAAGTTTAGACTTGTTTTGTTTATTTATTCATTACAAGCAATCATTATTCATAAGAATAATTTTACCTGTTAGGTAATGATTCCCTTGTTATTAAAAGGGTAAATATTACCTGTGGATAATGTTTCCTAACATGAGTCAAAATTTAATCATTATGAGGGTAGAGTTTTTGACCATAGGGATTACTAGTAGATGTTTTTTGTCGGGGTTCGGTTAAAGTTGATCCAAAAAATACAATTTCAAAAAATGTTTATTTTTTATTATCTGCTGATGTCTTGGCTTACATTGTAAGCCACCTTCAGGGCTATCATGAAGGCGAGAGGGGACATCTTGCTACCTTGATATTCATGAACAATCCTCCATAAAAACTGTTAGAATGAAAGTTTTTAAAGTAGAACAGGTTTTCATTCAAAATTTTTTTCGTGGCTGTACACAAAAACTGTATTCCTTTAATACTCTGCTCATCTATTAGTCAATAACTTCCTGTAAAAAACATTTTATTATCTTTATTTATTTTCTTCTGGTAAAGAAATATTTTGTATTTTATCTTGTATATGTAGTACTACATGTTGTAAGCCTTAGTGGTGGCATCTTTTATAATTTATTCTTATATTTCAATATATGCCACTAGAGTTAATGATGTATTATAATAGCAGTCAGGCATTAGTTAAATGAAAATGTATTCCATTTCAAAAGTATAATTAGATAATTTAATAATTTATAAGCCTAAGCACTTATAACATTGATGTTTATATGTTCAAACTGTATTCATTTTTTAGATGTTTGAATCAACGAATTGGTCATTTAATGAGCCCAGCTTAGCTGATGAAAACAAGTATGATCTCCTTGTTCCAATTGTTGTTGAGTCACCACAAAGTCCTAATAAGGCATGTATAAATTATGAAAAGTTCTATTAATGTTGATATTAAATATGTATTTAATATTAAATTATAAATATATATAAAATTTAGTATTCTAAATTATGTAAAAGTAAGTTTATCAATACATCAGTGTTCTTATAATTTTCAAAAATTCAATGCAAATTTCTATTCGAGGAACCCTATGTTCAGTTTGAGTTTAACTGAAGTTTCTGGAGAGCTGTAGCAGTCTTCTGAATTTTTAGAACTACTCACTTCGCTACACCCCTTACACTGAAAAATTCAGTCATTCTTCTCTTCTACAAATTTTGGATTTCTTGATGTCATGGTTACCCCATATTTAAAAGGTACCTTAAAAAAAAAGGTGAAAATTATCTTCAAACACCCACAATTTTCTCTGAGTCTTACTTGGGACATTATTAAATTAGTCTGTTTCATTTCTTGTCTGTCTACTGATTACAATGGAGGCTTTTCCTTTTTTTAATTGCATCTACATTTCAAGCACTATTATGTATGATTCTCCATCTGAGTTTTAGGCAACTTATGGGACACCTAAGCGTACAAAGCCGACACATTTAAAGACAATTGTGCAGAATTTTATGAACTCCGGATACACTTGTTGCCAAGGATAGAGTTACTCTGGCAGTAGTAATACTCTTTGGTGTGACTCATGAAATTTTTGGACATCTTCAATGTTTTCTTCTGGGACTGATGAAACTGGTCAACCTGATTTTGGAAACCCATTGGATAAGTTTGTTAATGGGCTGGCATTAGTAGAGTGAGAGAGGTTTGGTCAAATTGCCAAACATTTCATTATTGTTAGTTACTATAAAATTATAAATCTTAATAGCTGCCAAACATTATGGCACTTATAGTCTATAACATTTTTTAACAAAATGTATAATTAAGGGAGATAATTAAGAATGTAACTAGATTAACTTCAAGTGTTAGTGAGTAATCTAATAGTCTGAAGCTTTAGCTTTATCTAATATCTTAGATTATTGATTAATGTTATCTTAATTCTCACTCTCATTGTCTTATCCAGCAGATTAAAATCAAATTAGTCAAATGAGTAAAATACTCATATTTAGTGAAAGTCATACCCTGTACTATAGGCCCACATTTAATTTGAGGAACCAATATAGTTTATATTACTCCTACTTGAAAGACTTTTTTATTCACTTTAGTTGGATTTTTTATTAAATTTAAGTCAGCCCATAGTAATTTTAATGAAAAACACTACTAAATAAACTATTTTTTCTTTTTATTTTCTTTTGAAATTCCAGAATTTTAAGGTCCTCAAATGTGACATATTGTCTACATGAGTGAAAATATTAATATNTATATAATTATCAAAAAATAAAGTATACTCATACTACATAAATATCTGCCTTATATTATGAACTTTAATGAGAATATTTTTTAGAGATGGCTCACATTTTTTTATTTTCTATTTTTTCCTGTGCACTCTTACTAAGTAATATAATTATAAAATTTCAGGAGCATATAGAAATAGGAGTATTGCATCAATTCCATTTTTCTTCAAGGCTTCAACGGATGAGTGTAATAACTCGACGATTTGAAAGCAGAGATTTATTTTTGTACTGTAAGGGCTCACCTGAAATGATTATCTCATTGTCAAATCCTAATACAGGTACTTTAAATGGTTTTTTAAAGTTTACTTAGGATAAAGACATTAAAATTAAATACAGGGAAAGAAAATGTATTGACTTATTTTTCACCTAAAAAGTAGAAAAGAAAACAAATAGTATTCTAAAATTGAAACACATTTAAAAAAATATTTTAAAGTAAATTATATTTGTTTAAGTTATTATTTTTTTCACGGCTATCTATTTATTTTATGGTTATCTATATATTTTATTTGTGGCTCTTTTCTTCTCAGTTCCAGATTGTGCCCACAAAAAGCTAAAAGATTACACAAGACAAGGGTATAGAGTACTAGCAATTGGTTGGAGGCAACTTCACAATGTACCATTTCACAAGATTGATAAACTTCAAAGGGATGAGGTTGAAGCAGATTTAAATTTTGCAGGATTTATTGTTATGGAGAATAGGCTGAAAAAAGAAACCATACCTACAATTGATCTACTAAAGAAAGCAAATATTAAGATTGTTATGATAACAGGTTTTATATTTATTCTAATATCTAGGGTTAATTAAATTATATGTAATCATTTAAATGGTAGAAATAAAGATAATTTTATTTATAAGTTTCAAATTCTGTGTGAAAATATTTTAATAATAGCCTTATAATATTATTAAAAATTTTAATAAGTATCATAAAAAAGAAGCTAACTAATGTAAAGCGTAAAGCTTTTTTTTTTTGAAAATTTTGTAGCTCAAATCCTTATATAGTTTGTTAAGTTTTTTTTTTCATCATTTAGTGTATCTAGGAAGCCTTATTGAACATTTTTGAGGCATCTGCAGAAATACAATACTGATCTTCTCTTTTATTAGAGAAATGCAACCATTTCATAGTTTCCTTGTGCAAAGAAATTACTCTCTACATCCACTTAATAACTATTCACATTAACAATACATTACACCTCACCATAACCTATTGCTAAGAAATTCTTCTTTTAAATATCTTCCCGCATCTATAAAATAACTCTCTGGCATTAATGACCAAAGGTGGATATGCCATTAAAAAAACAACAAACAATAACAAATACAACCATTTTTAGATTAACTTTTTCCTGTGTGACTGTACTATAGAGACCCTTTTAACATGATTTAAAATAGGCAGGCAAGCCAATTTTCTCCAATTGTCTGACATTTGTTTTAAATTTAAATCTATGACTAGTGTCTTTTTAGACAGAAAATGTGTTGTTTAAATTGTAGAAACTGCTCAATATGGGCTTATTGGTCTGAAATATCAATTTGAAATTCATATATAATGATAAATGGATTTTATAAGCATATGATTTTTATTTGATGATTTGGTGTTCTTAAAATCCCTTGCAAACTTTTTATTGTAAGCCAAATTTTTATGTATTTTTATTAAAAGTGATCACAATTAGAGAGATTGAATTTTATTTAAAAAAAAACAAAATATTTCTCAAATAACTGTTTCTCAAATAAAATCTTTTATTTGTTTACAGGTGACAATATTCAAACAGCAATGAGTGTAGCAAAAGAAGCTGGCATTATAGAGGATAATGATACCACTGTTGAAATTCATGTATCTGATGAATATTCCAAAATTCCGGAACTAGAGTATCATATGGTACATCATAGTGATAATCACGTAAAAATTGTAAGTTAAATATAAAAAAAAAAAAAACCTTTATTCTTTTAAACAAATTTTTATAACTATTTTTAAATAAATAAATTACAAAAACTTTTCTAGTTCTTCACTTTAAAATATGACTAGTCAATTGAATACAAAATAAAAATGACTTTGATTTCTGAAAGAATTTATTAAAGTATGTAATATACTGACCAAGTCCTAATGTGTTTTAAGATTATAGCTGTTTGCATTTATTTTAATCATATTTGAAGTTCAATAGAAATGCTGAACCATTCCAAAAACTCATATCGTATTGCAAAAAAAAAAAAAAAAAAAAATCATTGCTGTAGGATAGTTAAATCAGCAGTTTACTTAGGTCTAATGCACAACCCCAAAATGTTATTTTATTTGACCTATTTGATTGCTCTGAGGAGCGATATTTTCATTGCATTCAAAGTTTTAATAAACATAATGAAATGGAAAAAATTTAAAATGATGCTTATCTGGGTTCTTTTTGTCATATTTATCAAATTTTTGTTACTTTCATTGTTGGCAGCACCTCGAAAGTCTGTTGCTAATTTAATTTTCAAGTAAAAGTAGAGCAGTTAAAGAAACATCTCCATCCTCATAAGAATACACAGTTTTTAGTAGAGAATTTGTAGGAGTTCAGTTAAGGCAGAACCAAAAAAATACAAGAATTTAAAATGAGTATTTTTTATTATCTGCCTACATTTCATCTTCAGGGTTATCATGGAGGCGAGAGGGGGCGTGTTGTCACCTGGATCAAATGTTTCGACTAACAAATAGTCACCTATCGTCTTCATGATTGCCCTGAAGATGGATTACAATCCATTGTATTTATTTCTAACATTACAATGTAAACCAAAACATTGGCAGATAATAAAAATACATTTTTTTTAAACTGTATTTTTTTTGGATCCACATTGACCAATCTCCAACAAATGTTCTACTAATAATCTCTTCAGTCAAACACTCTCCATTTGAAATAGTTATAGTTTTTTCTTTTGTTTTTAGAGCACCTAGGGTTCACTTATTAAATATTTATAATAACAGGAAATAATAATTCTCAAAGTAAAAAATTAAAAGAATTTCTTTTTTTCAAAATAGTAAAACTAATCTTACATATCCAAACAAACTGTTGTTCTATTTATTTAAAACTTAAAATTTTTCTTAAATTTTTAGTAAAGACATGTTGACAGAAATATGGTAAATGTGTCACTAATTTCAATTAAAAAAACTATAGTTGTGTAAGCTGGATAAACTAAAATATTAAAAAATTCAAGGTGATCTGATACTAGTTGAAGTGATATGTAATACCCAGGCCAAGAAACTGCTAAATGTAGCTTTTTATCTTATTAAGTTCCTCCTATAACATAACCCAATAAGGCACATTAATTTAAAGTCTGTGCCATGTCTGTTTCATCTTTGTGCTTTCAGGTTAAGAAATCAACATTTCTTAACTATAACTTACCATTTTACAAAAATTATAGAATTCTATTTTTATCTGATGTCCTGTAAAGAAATTAAGCTATCTACATTAGTACCATCATGGGACTTTATGAAGAATTTTTACAGAACTTCAGTTATCCTACTTAGAAGAAGCTAAGATAATATAATAATAATTAGTACAAAATCTCACACACACACACTATATATATGTTTGTATTTATTGTACAGCCTCTAGCATTCGCAATTTTTAAAAGAAAAAGAATTAAACTATTTATACTTCTTTTTATAAAGCTTTGGATGAATTTATTAATGGCTAAAATTGGTTTAGGGGAAGATTATTATTTAAGATAGCAATATCATCATTATAACTAGCATTAGATAAAATTATATACAACACAATTTGACACTGCAAATTTCATTGTACATAACTGCTAGAAAGCCTAATTTCTTAACATAAATGTTCTATAACATTTAGGCAAAAAACTTATTATGGTAAAATTCATGAATGTGTGTATGAAGATACAAGACATCTCCCAAACTTTTTGAATATTATGGAGCCAGGTTTTGTGTTCTTACCTTTAACACTTATTGCCTGGTCTTGCTACTAAAATCAAATAAGTCATTCACTCTTACTTAGTCATTAAGTTCTTTAAATAAGTCATAGTTTACTTTTTTATAGAAGCATGGGAAATCTATTTAGTTTATCTAGCTCCTGTGCAATGAACTTTTTAAACATGTTTCTGTGAAAGTTGAAATTTGATGTTATTATATCAAAATTATAATACTGATATTATCATGAGTAATAAACGGCTATATAATAAAAGTTGGCAATGTGAGATCTGCCTTCAGCTTTGGCTGAACCTTGGTTCCATCTGGGTGACTTAAAACTTTTCACTATGAAGAACAATTCTTAAATATTTACTGATCTTGCATTAGAGATGCCACATCATATTTATTTATTGAGAATTGTTTTACATGAAAAATCATTAATCTAACTCCTTCATGATAGTCTTTTAAAAAAGAATCCACTTTATTATTAGAATTATAAATCTGCACCTGGTGGATTGATTATAACAGTCACTACTTGATCCTTTTCCTAGATAATATTTTCAAATTTATAATGTCTTATTCACATTAAGAGATATATTAACTCTGAACTTTAATTTCTCTGTATCATTTATTTATTGTGCAACTGGTACCAACTCCCCAGATTATTCAAATTTTTAATTAAATATATAATATCAAAAGTGAAACAGAAAAATAAAGAAATAAAAAAAAATCAATAAATTCCAGAATGGCACGAAATTGGGCGGTGTTATAGAAGATGGCTTACAGGCCCACAATTTGAAGCTGGCTACAACTGGAAGAACTTGGGCTGCCATCAGGGATAAAATTCCTGATCTCCTTCCTCGTCTTATTATTCAAGGAGCTGTTTTTGCAAGAATGACAAGTGAGCAGAAGCAGCAGCTTATAGTGGAATTACAAAAGATGGGATACTATGTTGGTAAGAAAAACTTTCTTAACCCTTTATAGGGCATTTTTTTTTTGATAAGTAACAAGATTTTAAATCGTAAATGATGATTTTTCTTTTTTAAAGAAGAAATGTTTAAAAATAAATGTTATTTGTTTTTGTTTTTTAATTGTAAAGTCCCACTTTACAGGATTAAAATATTATTTGGTGATGAGAGGATTATCAGGAATTAGGTCTTGATGGTTGAAAAATTAAAAACTAATTTGTAACCAAAAAAAAGTTTTTATTTTAGCCAATATTTCAGCCTTCATCAGGGCAAATAGGGGGCCCATCCCTGTGAGACTCATCTGAGTGAGAGACTCATGCTCAACAGTGTCTACATCATGACTGACAAATTAGTTTTTATTCCTTCAACTATCAAGACCGAGTTCCTGATAATCCTCTCTTCATAAAACTTCATGGTCAACAAATTTACTTCCAAATGTTATTTGATTTTCACAAAATTGTCAGATGGTCTATTCAAAGGGAAAAAATGTTAGCTCTCACAAAAATGAACAAAAATAAATTGAATAACACATTATTTGTTTAAAAAGAGTGCATTCTTATGAACATAATAATCATACACTTGGTACACCTCTTTCAGAGGCAGTGATGATTGAAATACATCTAGAAATGAGATTGGCTGGTACTTTACCTCTAAAGGTTATTGGAATTTTATAAAGAACCATTTGTATTGTAATACAAATCTCAAATGACATACCTATTTTTTAAATGTGTGTGTTAGAGTAAGATAACCTAAATTATCTAAACGATTTGTAACTGTTGTGGATTTTACCTAATTTTTCCTAACTTTTATTTCATCAAGTTTTTTGTAATTTACTAATAACTTTTTTAGTTTGTAAAAACTAATGAGGCAATATTAGCTGGTTATTGCACATTAATTTTCTCTCTGGTTACCGATTATTTAAGGAGATTATTTGGGTAATTTTAGTATAACCTTTAATTTGAGGATGATGTTTTGAATTCTTCTTCCAATTAATACTGCAGTTTTTTTCAATTTCACACAAAATAAACCATATATTACCAGTTTTTATTTCATTAAAAATAGTACAGTTCATCGAATTAAGACAAATTTCCCTCGATCAAATTTTATTTTATTGAATCCTGTAATTAATGGTAATCAAATAATTCTTGAATCTAAGAAATTTCACAAGTGAGATTATTTTCATTAATTTTTTTTGTTTGAATTATGACAAAATAAGTTTAAGAACAATCAATAATATTCATCTTCAATTTTTCTTTTTAGCATTTAAAATTTTTTTTTTAAACTTCTGAATAACAATAGTTATTTAATGTCTAAAATTTTGTTATGTTATTAAGAAAATAAATATGAATTTAATTACTGTTGCTGAAGATTATTTTACTATCCCTTATCATCAATTATAAAAACCAAAAATTACCAATCAGTAGAGATGAATCTTTTAATAGCTTATCAAATTATGTAGTTTTACCTTTATAATTTTGAATATTATTGATTATAAAAAAAATAAATTTGCCCATTCCCTGATGCTTCAGGAATTAAAAACTTCTTGTTAGTGCCATAAGAATCTTCTATAGGAAACTGACTTTTGCTAAAGTTCTCACATAGGAATTAAAAAAAAAAAAAAAAAAAAAAAAATGTTGGCTGTATTCAAAACTATTTAATTTAGTTAGATTCACTTTAACTTTTTGTACTAAACTAATTGAAATATTCTGTATATGTGATTCATATATATAAAGATCAGGGGTATGAGAGGTTACTAATGAACTTAATAGATGCAGTTTTTGATGTTTAACATAAAAAATAAATGTGTAATTTTATGCTTTAAAGACCAATTGATATTAGTAAAATACATATATTCCATCTGCTAGTTGCCATCGTATTAGTCAATAGTTTCTTCCAACACTTAGCACTTCTATGAACTATTATTAAACAAAAAATCAGTTAATATCATTTGTCAATCCTAATGTTTTGATTGAAAAATCCAAGCTCTATAGGAAAATAAAGTCTAAACTAGAAAATAGAATTACAAACTTCAAAGGAATTTTAAAGGCACAATTTTAAATCTATTTATCTTCATTCTACAGCCATTGCTTATATCATAAATAAAAGCTTATGGTGTTTTAAAATATCATGTTGTTGTTTATTGGGGATTTACGGCGCACAACTACTGAGGTTATCAGCGCCCTCCATATAAATATCATGTTATTGGTTTGGATGAGGAAAATAACAAGCTACTGTGAAAAATATTTTTGAATTGTTCTTTTTAATAATTTTGTGAGCTAAGATTACTTAATTTATAAAAACTTAGAACTATATGTAAAATCCTTATCCAAGTGCATATGACTTTTTTTAATGTTGTCTTTTCTGATTCCAGCAATGTGTGGTGATGGTGCAAATGATTGTGGTGCCCTGAAAGCTGCTCATGTTGGAATTTCACTTTCAGAAGCAGAAGCTTCTGTTGCTTCACCTTTTACTTCTCGTGAAGCAAATATTTCCTGCGTGCCAAAAGTAATTCGTGAGGGAAGAGCAGCTCTAGTGACTTCATTTGGTGTCTTTAAATTCATGATCTTGTACAGTTTTACTGAGTTCTTCTCAGCTCTTTTTTTGTACCAAATAGACTGTAATGTAACAGACTTTCAATTTCTTTTCATAGATGTTGCTCTTATTGTCAACTTTGCGTTTTTCTTTGGGCATTCGAAGGCATTCAAAGGTCCTGTTGTTCCTGAAACACCTCTTTCAAGTATGCTAGGTATCATACCAATTACATCACTTATTTTGCAAGCAATTGTTGTTTTAGCTATTCAGGCATCCTCTTATTATTTGGTGCAGACATTTTCTTGGTTTACACCTTTTCATTTTAAAATTAGGAAACATTATAATTCATTTGAGAACTTTGCAATTTACTCAGTATCTCAATTTCAGTATATAACAATGGCTGTAGTATTTTCCCAAGGTCCACCATATCGAGAACCAATTTACAAGAACACCATATTTTTTTCTTCAATTATTGTCCTTACTTTCATTTGCATATATATAACTGTATTCCCCGCAAACTGGATAGTTAGTTTATTACAATTTCGTTTTCCTCCTTCAATAGACTTTCCATTAATTGTATTAGCTCTTGGACTAGTTCATTTCCTTGTTTGCTTATTCTTAGAAGATTTTGTTGTTAATTTTTTGCTATTTAAGAAATTAGGCATAGGTAGAAATAATTCAGTTGAGTTATATAAAACTCTAGAAAAAGACTTTGAAAATTCTCAATGGCCACCTTCATCAAAACGTTTTAGCCTTCTTAAAAAAACAGGGAGTGTTAATTTTGCAGATACAGACAATGTTATAATAACAAAATTGTAGTGTTCCCATAATTTTTTTTTTTTTGGTAATGTATGAGTTACTACTTTTCTCCTTTATTATTGTGTTCATAAAATTTAAAGTCTTTATATTTGCTGTTTTTTTCCTTATTATAACTGCAGCCATAGGTATTTAATCTTTGAAATCATTTAAATAAGAACTATTGGATTGAGTTACAACAATTTTCTTTGGCCCTTAGACAGTTTTTATTTGGAATTTCACTTTTATTACTGGAAAATTAATGACAAAGAAACTGAACTATTGTTGCATCAGTATTGTACCTGATATGAAATTTATTTAATTTTAAATCTTACTTTTTCACCTGATAAATTTTTAAAATCACCTCTTTAGTGAAACCATTTTTCCAATAGCTTTAAATAAGTTTCATGTTTTTTTAGAATGAATCTGTTGGAAGCATATGAAGCTTATCTGTTATTAAAGTTATTTCATTGCATTTCCTGAGAAGAAAATAAAAACAATACACTTTCTTACAATTAAGGAACGTATTGACCTTTGGCATCACTTAATTTTTTTACACATACACATACACAGGGGTTACATATTAATTATTTTACTAGAATAAAACAGTATTACCTTTTCATTAGTTAAGAGCTGGTTAGGTAGTATCACTACATTTTTACTATTGGTTTTAGTTTATTTTTGTAATTACTAGTAATAATTAACCTGGAAAATAAATTTTATTTCCCTCTCCTTCAAAATTAAATGTTTAAATGTATACATTAAAAAAAATGTTGGGAAAAACCTACAAACCCTCATACTGTTATTTATTAAATATTTTAGAAATCTTAAATGCTCTTTTTTGATAAACTGTTACATAATGATAAATGGAGATAATAAAATAATGCATTTTACTTTATATTAAATTTTTTCATGACACATAGCACCGGGGAAGTTAGAACACATTGCGTTATAGAGTTAGAACACATATGCATGACCTAATCAGATAATATACATATACAACACAAATATTTATAATTTTTTTTTAAGTTCACACCTTTATAAAAGTATTTAAAACTAAGCTGTACCTTAACTATTAGTCACACAATAAACATACCTACTTACTTAAAATATCACTGTTCCTGGTGGTATTTTGTATAATTTAAAAATTTGTACTTACTGCATGATTTATAGAACATGGAAGAAAAAAAACAGTATTGCACTTTCTCCATCATTAAAATTCTAACTTAAACTACACAGCTCTTGCTCTCTGTTTAGTGCCTTATGTTTGAATGAATAATTTTAAATAAAAGCGATATGAAATATCAGTGATAATATTGGTCTAACAATTAATTTAATAAAACAAAACAAACCTCTATTCCATTTAAAATTAATTTATTTTCAATGTTTTACTTCCCCACAACAATACAATTATGATTATAATCTAATTATTTTCAAATGCATCTATGCAACAAGTTAATTAGTAATTACAGAATGAAATTTAAAGACTTTATTTTTGACATTGGGTATTAAAGTTTTAATACAGTAATTTAGAGTAATTTTATTTTAGATCAATAAATGATTTGACCCTTAGTTTTAAAATGATTATTTCTTATAAATGTTTCATGACTAAAATGTCTTCATAAGAAATAACAAATAACATTCTTTGGAAACTTCTGAAACAAGTAATGCAGGAAAATGTAAAATAACTGATATTTCTGAAATTTAAAGAAATAATCAGTATAAATATATTTACTTGTAATATAGATATCTTTTATTATTTAATTAAGTTGTTAAATTTTAAAATAGAATTTAATTTTATAAGTATTGTTGTAAATAAAAACTTCAAATTGTATTTAATGTTATTTTATGAAAATAAATGGATAAATCAAAACCTTTCTTAATATTTTTATATCCATTTTAAAGCTGTTGAATTGTCCTACATGTATTATATCCTACTGGACCAATGCTGAATGTTGTTGCCATACATAATGGTTCTTTTGCTGGTTTCCTGAACTCTCCATGTTTGGTGCTTGCTTTGGAATTGTTGGCCTATGTTTTAAGAAAAATAGTTATAAAGCAACACTACACTTTTCTATTATTATCCAAATAACTTCATTAAACTTTCATCTAATTTGACTACTTCAATATTATTTAAGTTTCCTCTCAGTATTACAAGTTCCGTTTAAGTATGCTCACTGAGCTTAGATAAGTAGATCGATGATCAACACTCGTCTACTGCTAATGATCCATGTAGGATTAACTAAAGTACTTTTGGATGTTAGCGATTTAGCTCATCTTATAGTAATCTTATTTTAAGCTTATGAATCCATAATGCTTTCGAAGACTTAGCATTATTAAAATTATTTCAATGCATTGTTTCATAGGACTATCACACTTCAGTGATAGAAGAGGCCTATGAATTTTGAGTAGTTTGGTAAAGGGTTTCATGTGAGTAGTTATAGAATTTTGCACCATGGATTTTCTAATCTTCCTTTCTTTAATTTCTATATTTTATTCGGGCCACTATATATACTATATACTAGACTTGTACCATTATAATTGCTATAAAGCTTGTCTATTTACTTGACTCCTTAAACTCGATGGCTTGGAAGGTATATTGGTAAGTTTGTGTTTCATCATCATTCGCCTACTTCTGATCTGAAATTAACAGGCAAATTCATGAGCAACTCATTTAAGAACCATAGAAATTTTCTTTGAATGAAGAAGGGTTTAATCATAAAATAATTTAGCATCATACACAATATCAGCATTGAAGGCAATAAATGAATCATTCTAGACTTGTTAAATATATAAGAAGTCTGTGATATACCATGCTCATTTATTTAGAAAGACTTTAAATAAATTGATTAATTTACATTTAATATAACTTATATTATATAACATTTAATCCTCCTGCCACGCTGTATTAATGACCTCAACTTTTCCATTAGACACTGTTCCTATCACATTTATGCAGATGATACCCAAATTTACCTGTCCTTCCCTCCAGAAGAATTACAAACTGCCTTCCAAAAAATCCAAGAAGACCTATACTCAATTTGTTTCTGGGCTTTGACAAACAAGCTTTCTCTGAATGTCAAAAAATCTGAGGCTAATGTTTTTGGGTCTAGATCCTTGCTTACACCACTCCCTACTATTCCTTCCCCCACAATTAATCAGCGCCCAATTTCCTTTCATTCTCATGCATTCGAACAAGTCTGGGCATGATGGTTTTTTGTTTAAGCTAAAATCCATACTCCCTAGAAACACTTACCTAATTCATAAATCATAGGCATCTTTCCTTAGGTTCGACAAGAATTGGATTACTCCTATTTTTATATAGAGGAAGCGAGAGTTTCACTAGGTGTCCTATTCTTCCTGTATATTGAGTTTATTAGTGATTTCGCGCTTCCACAATTCGTTAGACATTTTTAACCCTTCTTCTAGCAACTGACTTCGGGGTTGAACTGACCGATGCCATTGTTCCCTCACACTAAAGTGACTTGTGAGTTTCTCATATTAAATTTTATTGTTTATTTAAATGGTGGTATAAACTATTGAAATTTTTCTAACGTCAGTTATCAAATTTCGCTTCTCGAAATTAACGATTTACGGCGTTCAAGAAATTATAGGATTTACAGATTGCCACTTAACACTCAAGCAGAATCTCAAACTAGACGTGATCTGTTCCCTTTAGTGGAATCGACTGTGGGGAGAGTTCTGAACGCTGTTTTTTTTAAACCAAAGAAACGGCCGACGAACATCGAAAATTGTGGTACGTGGATTTTCAAATTCTTGCCTTACTTCCGCCATTTATTTTTTATCAGTTTACTTCAAGTCCACAATATTTTTTGTTTCGTTGTACTTTTAGAAAACACTCCTACACATCCTTTCACGCATTATAGATTATAACTATAATATCTGACATTTAATTTAATTTCTTTTGCAATACATACATAACATAATAACATAACATAATTCGACTAGAGACTTAAGTTGTGTTACTGATATTTGTTAGTATCCCTGAGATTAATATAATTTTTACATGATTATCAAATTATACCTATTAATTACTCAGACCACATATCTATTTTTACAATTGAAATTGAATACCGTGAAAGAAAATAGTAATTATATTAAGCAAATGCCTCTTGGATGAAAAATGTTACAATATTAATTATTAATATCTTCGTCATGAAGAAGCATTATTGGATCCAAGAAGCTTTGGTTTGATAACGATTACCGCAGAGCTCGGAAAAGGTCCTTCACCTTTTTTAATCTTTTTCGTGTTAGAAATAATGAATATGCGAAGGATCTGAACTTCAAAGCGAACAGGGCTTATATAACATTGTGTAAAAGAATAGGATTCCATAATAGCATAAATAACTAATTTGGTAATTTTGTAATAATTTGGATCAGATCAATGCTACTTGAAGTATTGCAAGTCGGTTTGCTCCCCACTATGTCCTACACTGTGCTACTAGTTAATTTTATAAATACACTTTTCCTTTGGTATTGAATGTGTAGGGCCCAAGTTAAATTTTATCGAGGACTATTCCAGAAATTTACATGTTTAAACATAAATGGATAATTAATTGTTATGATTTAGGGTAGGTAATTCAACTAGATAATGAGAGTGATAAATCCTCTTTAAATCCTCTTTTTTTTCTCCGTTGAAAATCTTCCTATCAACTTTGCTGCAATTTGGTGATTGTTATTTGCTTATCAGATTTTGTGAGTCGTGACCATGACAAAATATTGGAAAGTTATCCTCAAACTGAAATTTTCAACTCCACGGGATTATAATAAATATACACTGCCGGACAAAATTAAAGTATCACTCACAAATATTTATATTATTATTACATAAGAGATAAAAATAGAAATTCCATTGCCCCAGACTGGACTTTGTGTTGTATCTTATCCAGTTAATCCTGTACCTGTTTATATTCCCACCCGTTTATGGAGAAAAGGGTCAGTTAATCCACTTCTTTTCTTTCTTCCTATCAGTAAATGGTTAGTTGTTAGCAAAGATTCATCTTATTGAAGATTTTCTAACATTTAAGAGACTTTAGTTTTTACTTGTGAGTTTAGTAAGAACGTTGTGATGGCCAACAGAAGAGCATTGACCGAAGAGGAATCAATTCGTGCTGTTGCTTTGAGTGAAGAAGGGTTTTCTCAAAGGCATATTGCGCAACGGCTCCAGCGGTCACAATACACAGAGCCCAGGGTGCTTAATAGGCACCGTCGAACTGGAGGGCATACAAGAAGAGCCGGACAAGGCCGTCCGAGGTCAACTTCCCACCGTTTTATTTTTTATTACCCTTATAATAAAGTGTGACTTCCAAAGAAAAAATAATATTTTCAAAAATACCCTATACAGTTCAGTAATTTCAAAATATTGAAGTGATCCTTTAATTTTGTCCGGCAGAGTATATAAAAGTGTTACGGCTACAAGGGAAAATGTGGTACTAAGAATGCTACCTTGTGACACTCAATTTTGTTAATTATAGGTTATCAAGTTTGATTCCTGATGCGTTTTCTGAGTTTCTGATCCTGAGTTAATATCTATGTCTCTCTTCCCTATATTTAGATCCAAAACTACGGTGAGATCTGAGATATTTATCACTGTTTTAATTTCGATAGTACGCCTTCATTAGCCTAACATTTATTAGTTCTAAGTCTGCAGATGATTTAATATGAGTTGGTTCTGATTTAAACACAGTTGGCTGCTTTCATAACAAATTGACCTGTGTAATTCTCTGTCTCATGAAATCATGACAAATCACTCGACTTAGCGTAATTGAACTCAGGCCCAGGACGAGAGAAATGACAAGATTTTTAAGTGTTTGAGCTTTCTATGAATTTATTACAACTATATATTATCTTAACGAAGAGAGAAGGAGCATAATCTCTTACATTAATACTGACCAAGCTAAAATAGTTATTTAAAATAACATGTTCTTCGGTGATAAAAAACAATTAATCTGCGTAAAATATGTCAATTCCTCACTAACAGTGACAGTGATGACAGGGGCATCATTATTAAATCTATTGGTCATTAATTGCTCCTTTAAAATAAAAATCCAAGTAACAGTTCGAAGGAACATTTTATAGAATTATTGTTTTAAAAATATAAATTTTATAATTATTTATTACACAACAGTAATTAAATAGTGCTTAATTGAAAAAGCGTTGCAATTTTTCTTGTTAAAATTTGCTTGGCTGGAACACTTCGACTGCAATAAAAAAGCAAGTTTTCTGGAATTATTCTATAGCATTTGCTAATTTACAGTTACTTATACGTCTACAGCTGAGAATATAGTTTTTTTTTTACTCTATAGATATTATAAAAAGCTCAATTTTTTCAAAACCCTAATGTATTTAACTAATTAAAATCCATAAAAAAAATTGATTTTTTAAATTAATTATCCTCTTTAGGACCTCAGGATTTCAACGCAATTTCAATGAACATGTTTAACTGTGATAGCAGAAAAATGCTACTGATTAGATATAGAATATCTATATTGAATTAGATATGACTAACACACACACACAATATATATATATATATATAGCAACTATCATTTTTTATGTTTATGGGGTAGAATATGAGTCAATACTGAAAATAATAAAAAAAATTATCTTTAAGAATAAGATGGGTTCTTTTTTTTTTAAGTGTTAGCCTCCCATTCAACCACATAGGGTCATGGAGGGCTATCTACAGGTTGCCACCCTATTCTAAGCATCCAT
>KZ806889.1:98459-112479 GCA_000696205.2 Oncopeltus fasciatus
TGAAACTCCCCATATATATATATATAAAACATATAGTATAGAAATTAACTCAAAACAGCTATATTAAAAGTTAGTTACATTCCATTCCACATCCTATTTTATTGTATATAAATGAGAGATTGCAACTATCTGGTAAATAATTCATACTGAATTTGTCATGAAACAATTACAATGGCGGAAAAATATATTTATAGCTGGAGTTCAGTATTGTTGTAGTATGCAACTTCGTGGCCGCGTTCACATTTAACTATTTTTTTCCCCACTAAATTTCAGTAATTAATCTAGGAACACAAAGACGGGTGAAGGATGAGTTATTCAGTGGAAGCTCAAGATAAACGGAAACCCATTTTAGTTCGTGGTACGACCAAGTAGGAAAAAAAAATCTGTCTCGTTGGAGCTGTGTAATGTAAGCAGATTTCTGCATAGTCGATGAGTTCTTCACCCCTAGCCGAAACCGAGCGATAGGATCTCGTCATCCCTATGCCTGCGGAATCTAGAGACAGCTCTGCCCAAAGAGCTTAACGCGGAATAGTAAGGGAATAGTTAATAGATGATTTTAGTTGGAGTTCGGTCAAGGTAGATCCAAAAAAATACAAATTAAAAAAAAAGTGCATTTTTTAAAAATATTATCTTCCAACGTTTCGGCTTACATTGTAAGCCATCTTCAGGGTTGCCTCTCTTGAAGACGAGAGAGGACGTCCTGTCTGGGAATAATCTATTACAAACCGCTTGGTAATTTATATGCAGTAGCCCCACTCCCCTCTCATTACGCTCTATAAGCCGCAATGATTTGGGGAGCGTAGAATAATACTTATGTGAAACAGATTTAGAAATAGCACCAGAGGGGATTATTTTTGCTGATATCAAGCTTCATATAAGACAAAATCACTGACAACTTCCGAGTCACAGAGGACTCTATTTTACAATATCATTTTTCTTATATTTGTTAATAGACACTCTCAAAAGTACCCAGAGTCTGGAGTATTTAAAAGGTAATATCTGGAAAATGCTTTAAAAAAAAAAAATTCTATAAGAGTTTTTTCGCTTTGGAAAAATTCCCTGTATTTTCAATGTTATTCTTATTGACTAATGTATAGAACGTAATTTTTCTAGGATTTTGAGCTACTTCAGATTCCCTGGCTCCAAATCACTTCTTTTTCCGAACTGCCATCTTGATTTTCGAAACCAATATCAAATCAGTATCTGTTTCACAGCCATTGAATATGATCTTTCTGTAAGAGCCCGTAATTAATTACGATTTATGTAGGTGGAAAAAATCAATCTTGTTTTCTATTCTGAAAAACCGGGTGCATTTTTCTTTCAAACCATATTCATTACATTATTAATTATGAACTAAATACTTAGTTGCAAAAAAGAAAAATCTATACATTTCTGAGGCACAATGATTGATAAAATGGAGAGTTTTTTGATCGTAGATATTATTATTAGAAGTTTTTTGTTAGAGTTCGGTCAAGGTTTTTTTTTTTTTATAATTATTTATTTATTTGTTACATTCTGTAAGATAGTACATGCATTTTGTAATTTGCTATATATTGCTCTATGACTTTGAACTACAATGACATGGGGGAGAGAACGGCCAGTGCCGCAACTCCAAGTGGTCAAGGTAGATCCAAAAAAAAAAATACAAATTTAGAAAATTTGTATTTTTAAAAACTGCTATTATGGGATCTTAGTAATCCCTGATTTGTAAAAAATACACATATTTTGAAATTTGTATTTTTTTGGATCTACTTTCACCGATCCCCGACAAAAACAACTAATAACAAAGATTGGTAGTTGTGAAGAAACTGGGAGGACTGGAAGCCAGGAAATCCAACAGTGGAGGATATGTTCACAGGACAGAGACTTTTCCACCACAGCCAATAAAGGGAACAGCTTCTGGTGTGAGTGTGAGGATACGCCAGGAATCGTGACCTTCCAGTGCTGCCTGTGACTGTGTACTGATGGCTATCTCTCACTCCACACATTACAGTGTCTGTTACTCGCAGCTGTGTCCCGGCTAACTTACTGGGGTTAGTCTACGATCTGGAATCCTCACTTATCTCAAAAATAAATTTTAAAAAAAGTTGATAGAAATATAATTTTAAAATAAATAACAAAAATAAAGAAATACTTTAATAGTTATTTTTCTATTAATAAATGAAATCTTAACATGGAAACTAAAGGATAAAAAAATTTACAATATCCTTAAAAGTGTTGCGAAATTCTTTTACAAATCTTTTACTGATTATTTTTTAAGGAGTGGATTTTTTATAAAGAGTGGGTTAGATTTATTCACCTGCCTATTGATCAGGAGGCGGGAAATGTCAGTTCAGGACAGTGGCAGTAAATTGATAAGTTTTTAAAATATATTGTTTTAAGATGTTCACGTAGGCTTCCACAGTCATCAGATGTATGTAAAGTTTTTTCCGGGTTGGACCGTGTAAAGTTTTTGATGGTTGCCGAGTTTTCGCACATCCTGTGATGGCTTCTTCAGGGCTGAATAGAGAATGAGAGTTGTTTTTTTTCCCCTTTTTCCTTAAAAAAAACGCTGTCCGGTCCNTGAAATGTATAGAATAATTTCTTTCTTAATAAAGAGTTATATATATAAAAAAATTCGATTAATTTTCAGAAAGATAAAAAACTTCTTGTTACATTGATAAGAAGCCTGTTTAGGACCATAATAAGCTTTTTAAGTTTAATCACAAATCCCTCCATATCTTCATAACATTCTGGTAAATACATATAAATGTCCTTCTCCAAGTTTCCTTAAATAGAAGCAAATTTAATATAGAATTGTTTCATTTTCAATTTTTTTTAAATTCCCCTAACTAAACAGAAACCTGAGACAGATAAATGAAAAAGACAGGACTAAATATATTTTCATAGTCATTACTCGCAGCCTCTAACTACTAGTCTTGCCTTGTGCAAATTATTTTTTTATACCCACCGAGAGGACAATTATTTTTTGCCATGACACTATTCTTGCTTGATAAACTCCAAAACTTTATTCATTTCCAATGAAGCTTTTTCATCTGTTATAGCTTGAGTGCTGAGGCCAATGGTCTTTTTTTTTTCTTCTTGGTGAACCATGGCAGTCATTAACGCAAATAATTTCGAAATGTTTCAATATTTTTCTATAAATCAAAATTAATAATAGTTTTAATAATTAATTCATTCTTAAATGAATTCTCTTAACCGATGGTCTTCATTATCAGCAGTAGTAGCTTGAGAATAACACATGTAAATATAATCATCTAATATCTATGGTGCTTTCTAAAGACTAAAGCCTTGTGCTCCCTATGCTTAAACAGGTTCTATTGGTTTAACCCATATCCTTTGGTTCATAAAATGTCACAAACGAATTTACAAGCAACATTATAACAATTCTTAAGCAATTTCTAGATTCCATGAAACGAAATAGGTGTAAAATGTGTATTATTATTATTATTTTTTTTTTTTTTGGAAGCCAACTTTTCGACTTACAGTCTATTCCGCCTATTATCTTGTCTAGTGGTCCAATGGAGGAATCTCCATGCGGGATCTCCATGAAGTCCTTTTCACTTGGAAGTTATCAGAGCACTTAGTATTCAATCACTGTAAGCATGAATATCATTCTGTTCTATCATTTCCTAAGATGATAATCGGTATAAACTGTAAGTCGAAAAGTTAAACCAACAAAACATCAAAAATAATATAATAATATCCTGTGTATTTTTTTGCTTCGTAACCAAATTCTAAAGGGGTTTCTCTGCGGTCAGTAAAAATTAACATTTTTCATTCTCATGGTTATTATCATATCTACATAATTTGCACATAAAATAAGATTAATAAGTATTCATTGAAATTAATGTCATGCATCATATTTATAAAAACCTTTGTTGCGGGGTATTTAATTTTTTAAGACTATATTTTGATTAAAGTTGCCCTTTTAGCAAGGTAGTTATTTAAAACCTTAGATGTTATTTTTATTGTTTTTCATTCATGTTCTGTTCGATATAGAGGCTGATTTAGCAAGTAATAATAATTAAAATAGTATATTAATTTGTTATTATTTAACCTTTTTATTATTTATGAACTATAATGAGCTAGTTTATCTTGAAAATTAAGAAATAAACAGGAATTTTCATGATTTTAAATTTCTAAATTATTTTAAGTTGAATGATATAATACTTAAATAATTAAATGTGTTATAAGTTAATTTTTTTATTTGAATAAATAATGAAATTATAAACTACAATTTCTATTTATATAAAAATTTTTATTAAGCTTAGAAAAATATAAATACCGAATTAGTTGTGGTATGTAATCCCACTTTTTTTATTCACAATAAATTCAAGGGAATAGAATAAAAATCTAACTACATCAGCCGGGTTCGAGTCCCGTAGTAAAATATTTTTATTCTATTCCCTTGCATTTATTGTATAGGAAAATATATTATTGGGAGTTAATTTATCACTTTTGTCAATTAGATCAGGGCCCTAGGACGATAGGAGTGACCTCCTCGTAGTTATAGTTATTGTAAAATTGTAACTCTGATCATTCTCATATAAGATTGGATCCCTCACAGGGATAAATGGAACCTAAATTTCAAATTTAATAAATAACCTAGGTTATTTTTTTAGGGGCGACCTGAAAATTGTTTTATTTAATATGTGATTTTTTTAGTGCTTTTAACACTGATTTCTGGAGAGACAGTGAAAAAATTCCATCATGTACAATTATTTTACGAACAGCTTGTCTAGTTATAAATTTTTTCGTTATTTTTATACACATTTCAGTGCTCTGAGTTTGAATTTTGGTTTGGATCTCCATAAACTGTTATTTAGCCATTAATAATAATTACATGGTCTTTTTTTACTAGTTGAGTTATACGTAAAATAAAGAGTAATTAGGAGAAACCAGCAGTAATTTCATGTCAATTTGTCAAGGCATTGACAGACAAAAGAAAGCGAGTGTTTCAAATATCTTTGTGGAAAGTTTTCTACTATGCTGAAGGAAAGAATTTTCGTGAACAAAATAGAAACAAAAGAAATCTTTTACCGAAAACAAAAAAAGATCCAAGCAATCCAATCGTCGCAGATATGCTACATAGCTGTCAGTAGTCTGCTGGACTGTAAGATGAGTTTTAAAGTTCATTTCCTCCACTCTCATCTCCTCTGAGAGCTTCGAGGAGCTCGAATGATTAGACGATGACATCAAAGAGAGAAGGTATCAAGGAAGATGGAACGTCATCATGTTAGCGGACTACTGATGGATGTTAAAAAGAGATGATCCTCAACGAGTCCACAGCCGGGAGAGCAATAAAAGAAGCTTCGAGAAAAAACGAAAGCGTTAGTATAGGGCTTATGAGCTTAAAGAGAAGGTGTACTGAACATGTAGCTTAAAACATGATTTATAATTTACTTTGGAAAAAATGTGAAAAATTTCTTACAATAAACGCAAGTGGATAGAATAAAATAATCTTACTACCTCAGACGGGACTCGAACCCGAATCTCCTGCTTACCGGGCTGTCATGTTTACCAATTACACCACCGAGGCTAGCCAGATGATTCATTATATTCCCCGCACTCTACTGGTAGTCCAAACCCCCGAAATTTTCTCAAATTTCGTTATTATACCCAAAAATACTTCATTTTTTGTGAGAAAATCTAACGCGATAGAAAATAATAGATTATATTTTTCAATTTAACGCTGAAAAGTACATAAAAGCCAGTAATCAAATTTCAATAAACTTAAATATATGTATATATAAAGATCTGTGTAATTAACTAAATTAGTTCAGAAGTTTTATGCTTGCCTGCTTTATAATTTTTACTTCAGCCAATTAGTTATCAGCCATATTAAAAGGACAATACATGCCCATTTGCATATTAATTGACTCTAGCAGTTCGCCCACTCCCCATTAAAAAAACCAAAAAAAAAAAATCGCTTTATTTAAGGTAAAACCGAGGCATGTATGAGAAGAAATATGAGAACAAAAGTGTGAACTGATTTTTTTTTAAACCGTATATACACAAAATTATAAGAGCAACAGTTTATCTTTTATAGTAATTTTAAAGTTAACTTGAATGAAAGGTTTAATTTACAATTTGTTAATTATCAAATTATATACGTACATAAAATCCTCTGTCATGTATGCCTACAGGTCATCTAGACCTGAACTATTTTCTCTCTTAAAAATGTTAACACTATCTGTATAAAAGAAAATAAATATTAAACAAGCAGAAAGTCATCTTTTTGAAATTTCTTTTAATTTCAAAATATATTGTGGACTTAGCATCACAATATATTTTATTTAAATTTTCAATGTTATTTTTTCCCTAAATTTTGGTTCTATTTTGACGAAAATCAAGATACAAATAAATTACATGTCTTTATATAAAATACAATTAATAATTAAAAAAAAAATTAAATATTATATATTTCTCAGCCGAATTAAATACCGATTTATAAAAATGTACTGAATATTCTTAATATTGGCATTGCAGATTCGATTCCTGCCCTGGGTATACCTTTTAAGGGGAATACATGCCTATATCAATATAGGCGCTTATACGATCCAAGCAGTGAACGGAAAGTAAAAATAACAAAAAAAAACAAAAACTGAATATATGATGATATTCAATCTTCAAAATCTTCAAGTTTTGGTCATTCTCGTTTTCCGGCATTGCTATTCCTATTAACTTTTTGCTATTGATGGCTGAATCACAATGATTTCGAGATAATATACCAATATTTGATATAGTATACTTACATTGATTTCGTTGAGGGGGTCAAATAATATTAACATTAAAATAAAATCTTGAGAAAAGAAAAACCTTCAAAGATTAAAATCTTAATTCTGTGGAAAAGAGACTGTGAAAATACTCGATTATTTCAATGTGGCACACCTTAATTCATTTTTATAAAATGTCTTCGTTAATTATCTCAATTGTAAACCTCGTTTTACAAAATTAATTTTACATTACATTTCCAGAAATTTATTTCAGGTAGTTTTTGAGATAATTTATAAAGAGCTATCGATTGAGTTCCTTGAAATTTTACTTGATTGTAAATTCCCCATTAGTGGCAAAATTTATTAATGAGAGATTAATTTGAAATTAATTTTTATAGCTTAAATGTGTTTATAATTCGGTATAATTTATTTAGATTTGACATGTTCATTGTCATAATTGTTTACGTACTGAGTTTATTTAATTTTTAATAAATTCTACTCGTGTATTCAATTTCTTCATCTTCTTTGTGTGCCGTATGAAGTCTTCTCGACGTGGGCAACTAACATGTTCGCTAACAGCTCTATCTTGAAATATTCAGTATAGTTGTTCTACCATTCTTATCCCGGTCAGTTGTCTAATATTCTTCAGCCGAGATTTCTTGTTTTCGTCCAATTCCTCTAAGACTCTCAGTCTTACCCATCATAACCAGCTGGAGGATGTTATACCGGCCTAGCAATATGTCACCCAAACATGATATTTTCCTCTGTTTTATTTTGTCGAGCAACTCACGGGCCGCATTCGCTCTGCTAAGAAGGGCCTTCTGTTTGTCTGCATAGCCGTCCAAGCTGTTGTGAGCATTTGTCTGTAAAACCACATCTCGGGCGCTTCATCTCTTTAAAAAATCTTTGTGTGCATTCAGTACACTCTTTCTCCCACCTATTCTTATTTACTATATATATATCGCAGCCGCGAGTGATTTATTTTATTTACTAAAAAAATAGACACGCTGGCGCGCACACACCCATACACACACGCAATAGTATATAATATACTGTAATTATTTATGAATGGTGTAAGAAGAATTAAACGGATTTATAAGGTTTTTATTCGATAACACCACTTGAAGGATAAATTTATGGAAGTAAACTCCATGACAAACGAAAAGAAACTGTTAAAAACTTAAATCTATGGCTCCACTACAATACCCTTGCTAGTGAAATAGTATAATGAGGTTACGTAATGAAATATTGTTTAAGAACATAATAAATTTCTTATATAAGAGATTGAGGCTTATAAGTGTAATGTCTAAAACACAAAATACCTTTCACACGCCTATAATATATTACTAGCTTGTGGTAAAAGGACATTGTTGCTAAGAATAGCACACACTCAGTGAATGGTTGACGCCGGCTGCCACAACTAACACAATGCGCACAGAGGGTATCTCGCCTGGCGAGCTGTTTAATTTAGCAGGGCTCACCCCGTGTGGGAGGGGTTGGAGCAACCCCTGTGAGGTATTGTCGTGAATAGGGGTGGCACACAGCAAAAGGCTCTGTCAGCCAGCATATGTGTGGAACCTTCTCACTTGGGGTTCCCTATCAACTTTATCGGTCTGCGAGAGTAATTTCCCTTTCATAATGCTGTATTGACGACTTTCTTAATGGCTTACTTCGAAATTACAGCTGCAGGCTTCACTAAACCCTATTCTAATTACACCAAATATAGCAATTTTGATTATAATCTGATATAATTAAATACATTTATAGTTCAATAATTACTCTATTGAAATATCATTATATCACTTTATGCTTAAGTTTCAAAAGGCTCTTCATAACACTGGAACTGCGCTTACCGCTTTTATAGACAGTAGAGGAGTTTTTAATATAACACCCACTTTTGCGTGATATTACACACACATATCTTTTTGTGTTATGTTCAAGAAGATAAATGCCACCTTGACGAGTCTTCATTCACCTCAGTGGGTGAAAATTCTTGCCAGACGAGGCTAATTCCGGTATATCCATTGGGGAGGATTTTTGTTGCAAGGGAACAGAATAAAAAATCTAACTGTCCCAGCCAGGACACGAAACTGGATCTCCTGCTATCCGGGCCGGTGCGTTTTCCATTTACGTTACCGAGACTGATAAGTTATTAAATTCCCCGCACTAGTGTAGAGAGTCTAACTTCCGAGGCAGACGAATACATCGTCTTATGCTCGAAGGAGCTGACATTGTCAAGCTGGGGGTTAAATACCACAAAAAAAAAATTTAAATATCTTCTAGCCAAACATGATGTAGGCGCGCCAGGCTGGCTCAGAGGATCTGTTCGGTTCTTGCAAGAGTGACACTGCGGGTTCAAATCCCGCCCGGAGCAATCGTTAATCGATAAATACGGCCTTGTCCTGAGCCATGGGTGTTTAGAGTGGGGTTGAAACCTGTAGATAGCCCCTCCCTCTAAGACCCTAAGTGGTTGAAAAAGAAGCTAACGCAATAAAAAAAAAACATTGGTGTTGGTTAGTGTAAGCCTACATTTGTTCAAAAGTGCAGCAAAGGCATCAATAAGCTTAAGAAGGAAACTAAATTAACATTCAATGAACGAGTAAAAAGAAATAAGAAAAATAAATAGTTAGTGTACCAGAGTTGAAGCGTTAAAAAAAATTATGATTCAAATGAAAAAAAAGTTACTGGAATTCATTTATAATATGTCTTGTTTATATATATATATATCTTNGTGTGTGTGTGTGTGTGTGTGTGTGTGTGTGTGTGTGTGTGTGTGTGTGTGTGTGTGTGTGTGTGTGTGTGTGTGTGTGTGTGTGTGTGTGTGTGTGTGTGTGTGTGTGTGTGTGTGTGTGTGTGTGTGTGTGTGTGTGTGTGTGTGTTTGTGTATGTGGAATCAAACTATCAACTTTTGAGACGCGAATATCAGAATACTAATTACACCGGAGATAAATTACAATTTTAATTTTAAAAGTAAGTGCTATATGTGATAGTTTCACGTATGAATGAAGTTCCATTACCCAAAAACAGAATCCTTTTTTAAAACTAGATGTTCATCTGTAGAACTACCTTGATGAAGGTGTCATATTTCAGTTGTTTCCTGACCTCAGTTAAAATCAATGGTTTGATTTATACACATACACACACGCGCACACACACACACGCGCGCGCGACGCACACACACACACATATATATATATATTGCTATTTATTCACCAGCAAAGAATATTAACAGGTCACCTCAGAGAGAGGGGGTGTCTCTGATTTTGAAAATGAAGACCACTTGAGGCGATTAGACTCTTGAAGATGGCCCCTAGATAGGGTTGCCAGTTATCTGGGGTCTATCGGCCGGGGATTAGCTAGAAGAGCATGGCCTACGTGCTTGAGGGCCACCCAGGCCTTCGGCTGACGTCGAACTCCTCGGGGAGTTCTGCCACAAGAGCACTCAATTTCGCAGATTTACCTCACTTAATGACGTCATTCTTCTCATACCTGGCGTACTTTTCACCTCAGACTTATATAAGTAGAGCTCGTAGTCGTTCATCAAAATCGTCAAAACAGCTCTCTTCTAAACACCGTTGTCATCTCGTTTCTCATGAATCTCCAAAACAGGCACACTGCCATTTTAATCAGGATATGTAAAATTATTATTGTAAAATATTATTGTATAATACTCCTTATAAATTTAGTAAAATATACAATGCAAAAACTCATTTAAAGTTCAAATTCAAAAACTTAAATTTAAATATTAAAAAAAATTAAATCTGATAGTTTGCTTAAGTATATGTTCCATAGTCAGAGTTAGTAGTAAGGAACAAGTTTGAGTAAAACACTGGTTTAATAACACTAATTAATTCAAAACATATAAAACATTTTATTAGAAGAGCTTTATTGTTTTGTTTATTTTTGGCACGATCAGAAAGGTAAATGTTTTTAAAGGAAATATATCATTTGTATTTACCGTTTCTTCTTCCGGGTTGGACCGTGTCAAGTTGTTGATAGTTGCCGAGCTTTCGCACATCATGTGATGGCTTCTTCAGGGCTGAATAGAGAATGAGAGCTGTTTTTTAAATCCAGGTGGTACATGATGTCCACTGACATTGACACGGTCCAAGCCGGAAGGAGAAACGGTAAATACATCTGACGACCGTCGAAGCCTACGTGAACAAATATATCATTGTGACAAATATTGTATGTGTCGCGATGCAGTAAAGCAATCCTCCACAACAGCATGGACTTGGGGAAAAAATGAAATCAGTAGCTGTTTTCTTTTTTTTTTTTTCTCTATTTCTTATCATTTCTTATTTTCTGAATTTTATTGTAAATAACAAATTGGAATTTTTTTCGTTGTTTGTAGTTTTGAGCGCTCAACTTCTAAAGTCATCAGAGCCTATCTCTTATTATTATATACATACTCATATGTATTACGTTTATATTGGGGGGGTGGAGCACCTATTTAGTTACTTTATGTAATTTAAAAATTATTTTGTAACCGTGTTTCACTTGAGATAAATTTATTTTACATTAATTTCTTTTAATGTATGGAGGCTACTTTACTTGTGGATCTTGGAAGATAAGAGAAGTAAAGGGCTCATGCCATCAAGCCCAGGTTCCAATCCCCACCCCGAGATGGACCCCGCCACCCCTCTGGAATTGGAATTTTCATAACGCTAATATTTGCATAGGCATTGTCGGTCGTTATATATCTAGCTGGCCAATACAATTCTTTTTGCTTCTTGCTGCAAATCTAGCGTTGCCCAGATCAGAAACCTAGGGCATTCCGCGCAGATGTCAAGATGCAGGACAATCATATCCCCTTGAATAAATAGTGAGTAGGTTGGGGAATCTCGCTATTTTCCATTCTGAGGAAATGGCTTTGTAGGTAGTCATAATTCTCTAGACACCTCCGGCGGGATTTTTTCTTCAAGCTGTGTTTCCCTTTGTTTGTCATCCGCTTTCTATTTAACTGCATTCGCAAATAAAGCCTTTATATGATTTTTCGCAGTTCGAAAGCTGACTGATTCCTCTGGCTGTTCCTAACCTGTCTGTCTGAAAACTCATTCCCCATACGATCGCAATGTTAAAGGGGTGTAATACCTTCCATTGTCCGTCTTCATTGGTTTCTGCAAACCATCTGTTGGCCAACAGAAGATAGTTTGCAGAAACCAATGAAGACGGACAATGGAAGGTATGACAGTTCTATATTCATTAGGGGTGGAAATAACCTTTTAGATTATTTACCTTAAAGGGGTGCATTATAATTCAAAGTTAGAGTATCATGGGTGATTATTTCCAATATACTCTAGGCATTTGATGTCGACAGTGTGGGCACAGTCAGATAATTCCGATATACCAGTTATTGATTGGGAATATTTGAGTTAGATGTATGTTGGAGAGTGGCTTCCGCTGACCAATTTTTTTTCATAGTTAAGTGAACTGCTCTGATTTAACCATCAATAGTTTCTGGCTAATTTGCCTCGTTATTTGGAATGTTTTTGCAGAAGACTCCAACTCACCCATTTCTTCGATAATTTTCTTCCGACCCGACTTTATTTACATCCAGCCAACTTTGTTATTCTTCATTAAATGTGAAAGTCAGTTGATCAGCTGATATGTAAATGTAATGTATGTGACACCCTCTCAAGCATGCCGTGAGTCATGTAACTGAAATCCGTAACGTGGTTTTTCCCTGGGTTTCCCCTGTCTATAGTGGAACTGATAGTACTGAAGTATATTAAATTAAATTAATCCATACTATTAGGCAATCTATTAATTAAAATAATCTTATTAATTCATTATTNATAAGTATTTGATAGTTATGTTGTATATTTTGTAAAGTTTATTATATAAATTATATGTTTATTTTGGTGGTTAATATGATTAAATTAACTAACAGATGTAAAATATAATATGATTAAATGCTTAATATGTTCAGTATTCATTTTTTTCTCACAAAACCAACTAGTATTCTTTTTCCATATCCCTTTTTCAAGTGGCATATCGATAAATCATAGGTTAAGTAGGCACACTTTGATAACCTTAAGTTCCTGTTTATCCCTAAATAAAATATAGGAATGTACGACCAAAATATCAAATTACACGAAATTCTTAATCTGTGAATTTCACATTAGTCCGACCAGCTTAATCTTTAAATTTAAAAATTGTTGTTCATACAAGTTATAAAATTCTTGCTCGTTTATAAAATACTTTCGGAACTCATACTCACTATTCAGAAAAATTTTGATGTGAAACCTGTATGAAAGGTCTCTAACAAAGAATATGCGTGATTATATATCACACACACACACGCGCGCGCGACGCACACACACACACATATATATATATATTGCTATTTATTCACCAGCAAAGAATATTAACAGGTCACCTCAGAGAGAGGGGGTGTCTCTGATTTTGAAAATGAAGACCACTTGAGGCGATTAGACTCTTGAAGATGGCCCCTAGATNATATATATCACTTATATTTTAAAGCTAACTTTTGTTAAAATTAAGTCATTAATCTTAGCTAAATTGTTTATAATTTATTTCATTCATCTTTCATAACTGACATACTATCTAAAATCATACTGTTTTAAAATCTATTTAAATTCTGAAGTTTGTTCTCTAATATTTTTTTAATGTCAACCATGGGGGGGTGATGAAACCATTTTGCTCCATATCTTCTTCATGAAATGATATTCTAGAAGTAAATATATCCAATACTAATTAATGATAATGCACTATTTAAATTTTAAAGAAGACATTCAGGTTACTAAATAAACTCTCTAAATCAGTATTTTTGAATGTTCGTGTTATGTTACAACAAGATCACAATAGATCGAAGCTCCTATGGCTAAAGTAACTCCCTAAAATTTATGGTATACTGTTGTGAATATCAATACCACAATCCTAAAATACTTTGCCCAAATATAATGCTGTAATTCCGCTAGTATTATTGTTATTAATATTAAATTTAAATACATTAAAGGCCATAACAAAAGTGTAAAAGGTACAATTAGTAAATCAACCTTTTAAAAATTGTATTTATAATCAAGGAATGTTCTTAAAAAATATATCCATTAATAAGTATAAAAATTATGTTACTTCTTAATAAAGAAATTTTTGCTTTACAACTATAATTGTAGTAAAAAATTATAAATAAAATAATGCTAATATAAATTAAATAGTTACCTTTAAGTATAAATGTACTAACTATTTCTTATTATATTAGGCTATAATGTTTAAATAATATAATTACTAATATTTTAGTTTGTTATGTCATCCCCGAAACTTTTTGTGAAGAAAGG